>MJUU01018856.1:111605-122193 GCA_002080025.1 Modiolus philippinarum
TTTCTCATACGTTTGTGTTATACGGTGTAGTGTAAGAGCGGCTATAGAAAGAGAAAATAGAATCTGCCCGAACTATCATTTAAATATAATAGAGGACTTCTTCTGTAAATGCCGAAAATATACTTTCATTAGAGAAAAAATTGAAAAACAAAATGTTAACATTTTTAAAATTGAAAACATTGAAAATGAAATTGAAAAAACTGCTAAATTATTGTCCCTATCGGTTCACTTGTAATATATTGCTCCATTTATTAGAAAGTCGCCTATACTGAGAAACGTGAAAAAATAATTGCATAGTTCACCAGATATTTTTGACAGATTATGTTTGTTTATATTCTAAGTTTATATATTCTTTCAACCCTTACTGGTAAAAATGTGCATTTTTGAAGAAAGTTATTTTTTAGTATTTATATTCTCTCAACTTTTGTGTCCTCTTAGTGAATCAATTTTGGATTTTCACGTAGACAGTGAATGGATAACCACCTTTGTTTTTTTCCGGATTGTGTGAGAAGGCCAGAGTTCATACATGGTTTCTCTCATATTTATAAATAACAATATAAAAGTACATTATGTATTCATATGCTCACTATTTCTTAGTGAAAAAAAAATGTTTAAAAATTATGTATGAAATTGGCTTTCTTCTAAAAGAATTTGTACATGAAAGACACAGGTTTTATCCTAGGTGATTGCATTTAAGGTGTTTAGGTGACAATCTAAAATTAACGTATTAAAAAAGAAGGTTTAAATAAATTAATATATTAAATAAAACCATCATCAGAAACAAAATTTCCAATAACTTCGGTATTTAGTTATCATAATAAGATTGTAGTCATCCAACGTAAAGCAGAAATTTTAAAAATGAACTGATTCATAAGGATTAAAAATGAAATGTTATGGAGTAAATGCACTTGAGACAAAGTCTCTGCAAATACATGGTAAAACCAAGCACCAGAACAACACTTCTATTGTTGTTCTTCATCTTGAAGGCACCATGAGTCCTTCAACAGTAAGCTTTGCTCATACCCCATAAGTTCAAGACGGCTGTTTGCACCGGTTTGAACGGAATTAATTGCTAAATATCGAACAACGCTACATCTAAGTTGTTTTTTTCTCACGGAAGCGGTCTCGTCAACAAGCATAAAGTTTATCACAGCCGCTATCATCTTTTGCCTGACAAAAAGAGAATTACAACATATTAGCAACTACAGGGTACTTATTGAGTCAATTGCAAGAAAACCTATCAAAGTAAAATAGTGAGGTGTGGGCATTATAATAGAATGTTCAGAATAAGGTTTGGAAATTACAAAAATCAAAATTGAAAGCATACGGATTTTTTTTTCAAGAACAAGTACATCATAACTTAAATATATAGAGAGGATACATCATTCGCACTAGTAATCTTTTTCGGACTCCACACTCCAGGGGATGTTTAGATGTGTTTTTGCAACCATTCATTTAAAAGTTGAATTGAATATATATTTAAAGTATACATGTACATAACAAGATCGACTTGGCAATTAAATAAAGTTAAATTTATATGTGGATGAGAGATGTTTGTTGATTTCAAGTAATTATTGTTGATAATTATAATCCTTTTGTTTTGATTTGATATACACAACACACCCGGATATGTCCAGATTCATACCTTTGACGTTCGGATAAAATGTAAACAAGGGGGTTCTATACAAACAATAATCAATTCATTCTGATAATCATCTTATTAATATAAAATAAAGTTATTCTAAACCATATAGCTAATGCATATACTTGCGATATTTTTTTTTTTGGAGAATTTCAAGCATATTTTGGCCAGTTGCTTCGAAAACTATAGATAAGTAATTATGTTAGAATCAAAAGCTATTATTGTGTTACTAACGGCTTACGTTTATCAAGTTCAGTCTGTGTGTTTCAACGCTGGTTCGGCATGGCTACCAAATCCTTTAAATTGTAACCAGTTTTATATGTGCTTAAATGGAGAAAAGGTACCATATTCATGCCCGGTAGGATCGGTAGCTGACGTGTACAGTAAATCATGTGTTCCGAAAGGATCTCCAAAAGACCATTGTAAGTACATTAATTTTTTTAATTTTAATAGAGTTAGTCTCGTTCAATTTTGGGGCTTCCGGATACATAATTTGTACCCGGAAGTTGCGTTTTTTAAACAGAATATGACGTTTCAAGCAAAAGAATGTCCGTCATAATATCATAACGTCATATTTTGTCCGGAAAAATTTTCAGATTTGAATTTTGATCGTGTCACATGACGAATAAAATAAAAGGGACAACAGGAAACATTTACAATGGCTTAAAATTATAATTTATTGCCATAGTCTGACAGAGAAGTAAACAGGAAAGACACATATGACTAAATACCGAAGTTCCTATGAATTTAAGTTCTGCATATGCGCATTTCGACAACTTATGTCTCGTCATGAGACAAAAGACGAATGTAAACAACGATAGGAACTCGGGACAGCCGGACTTGGTACCGACACTAGCAAAAGCCAGCGGTAGGGTTAAACCGGTTTATGGTTTTTAAAACCTTCCCTTTATCGGTTCAGTTTCCCTATAGTATAATAAACATACGAGACTTACAGACCCTATACCAGAATACAGTATACAGAAGCGTATACTAATATTTAGTTGTCTTTATCCATTGTCTTATACCGAAGAAATGAGTTGCAAATGTTTACATCAACTCCATGCGTCCAGCGTCGATTCCTGACAAGTATGCGTTTGCTTTATACAAAGCTTGCCGATCATGTTAGAAGTTACATTCCCAAAACAAGTTCATAGCTAAAGAACAAATCAAACTCATAGCCACGATAAATCAATTAACAATCAATGGATTTAGAGTAAATGCAAATGAGACAAAGTCTCTACAAATACATGATAATGCTGAGCAATGGAACAACACTTTTACTGTTGTTCTTTGTCTTGAATTCGCCATGAGGCCTTCAACGATGAGCTTTACTCATACCTCATAGTAACTTCATGTTCTTGTTCAAGCTTTGGTATAATGTTATTATAAATCTGCTATTTTCATCTTTCATATCGTTTTTCTACACAATTCGTTTTGTCTTTGCGGTATCTTGGAAAAGATATTGCTAATCACAATGAAAAATGCAACTTTGTGTATCATTTCAAATCAATACTGTTTTTGTTTTTATAGGTTCGATTCCCTCTACCACACCTCTTCATTTGATAAAAACAACAGCTTCTACAACGCTACATAGGATGAAAACTACCGTGCCAGCAGTGAAGAAAACTACAATGCCACCAGTAAAGAAAACAACTATGTCACCAGTTATTAAAACTACTTTGCCATCAGTAACGAAAACAACTATTTTACCAGTAATCAAAACCACTTTTCCACCAGTAATGAAAACAACTATTGCCAATGTAGTACAAACAACATTGCCAATAGTAACAAAGACGTCTCCGTCATCAGTAATGAAAACCAATCCTTTGACCACAACAGGAATGCCGTCGAACACTAGCCAGAAAAGTAACATAATAACTACATTGCAGCAAGCAGCAATTACAACTTCAACCCCAGTGACAACAAATCGTGTCGACAGAACGGATCTTTTGACTACCCTACCACAGGGCAAAACGACAATGAAGCTTCAGTCTTATACTGGTCTGAAAATTTGTCAGAGCTTACGTGTAATTCCAGTAGCTAGTAATTGTGCTCGGTATTTTCAATGCACATCATCATTAACAGCATCACTAAAGGAATGTTCATACCCAAAACTCTTCAATACAGAAAGCAATAGATGTGAGTTACCGGCACTGGTTCATTGTGGAAGTAGATATGAACCTCTGGATCCATGTAAGTGTAAAGGTAGCACGATAGTCTTTTGAAGGGAATTGTCAGTCCCCAACTTTGAACGCATGTAACTTTGTTATTAGTAAACCTAGAATGACAAATGAGGCATTTATTGACAGGAAACAAATTGAATAGAATGTTAATGCTCATTTCAGTATCATTCCTCTTAAGTATCAATGTTTAAATATCTATATTTGGTTAAAAAGAATAGGAATGTTGTGTTGTATCTTAAAGCCAAAATGATATCAACACCTTTACAGGAAGCTGAATTCTGTTTAATTTATCTGAAAGAACCATTCTAATACAACAAAACTGTGTCTAAGATTTTTATGTAGGAAAATGTTTACTTCGAGTAATTTTGATTTTTCAAATTTTGTAATTAATTCTAAACCAGACCTTGTATAAAAAATCTGAGACTGGGTTTTGCAGCGATTAAAACGTTCTTTCAGATAAATTAAACAGAATTTAGGTACGTGTAAAGCTGTAAAATTTCTATTCATTTTAAGATATAAAACCAAAACCAATAATTTTGCCAAATATGGAAATTTACACATTAATTCTTAAAAGCAATACTATTGAAATTAGGATTAACAGACATTTTTTAAAATCATTTTATTTGAGACCTTATTTGTCATTGTTTCTTTACTGATAACACAGTTATGGGCGTTTAAAGTCAGGAACTGACATTTTCCTTCCAAAGACTGGTATAATACCGAATTCTCTTCTCCAAGCCGAATTCAAACCAAATTTTCGGGATATTTTTTTCTCTGGTGATCTTGTTGTGCACCTAGTCTTGAAGAAATGTTTACTTTATTTTAGTTTTAGAGTTCCACCGATCCAAAAATAGCTCATATGTTAATTTTTAAGAATATCTTGTTCACATGAAAAAAAACTTTGCACTTTAGTTTTGATTTTACTGTGATTGTGGAGGACAATAACTGGATAAAGCTCTTTAGTATTGCAGACGGAAAGGTATTTCCTTACACCAATAACTTTTTTTGAAAATTAATGCCTGCTATGCTTTTGTCCATCGTTTTGTTTCAATGTTAATTTTATAATTAGTCTTTTGTCCACAAACACTGTTGTAGATCCACTTGTGCAAATATATATTCATGAACTTCTGTTGCAATTCTTTTTGTGCTGATACATATTCATTAAGTGTTAGCTGTTCTAGACAGACGTTTGTGGTTAAACTAGTCTACCTATTTTATAACTTTAGTTTAATTTGATGCCCATTTTTGAAAGTTCTCTTTATATTTCATAGACAGCCTACAACTACAGTAAACCTCAACAATTTACATTCATATCAAATGTACAGACCTGCTAGAAAGTCTTGTTTAACCTACTGATATAAATACTGTTTTCGATATCATTTTCCCTTCTTCATTGTATGTTAATCTTTTTGTTATGCATCCTTGTTCACATCTTTGCCATGCCTCCTGAAAACACGGAAAACCACTAACATTCAATTTTGAACTTCAAGGCCTATAAAAAGACCTCGAATTTTAAACTATTTTGAAATATCCTGGAATTTCATAATGTAAATATCGATAGGCAATGTGTAAGGGCTGTTCAAAAATATCGGGACTTGATATGATCTCCTTTTTATACGACCGCAAAAAATTTTGCGGTCTTATATTGGTATGGTGCTGTCGTCGTTGTCGTCGTCGTCTGTAGACACTTTAGTTTTTGGTCAATAACTTTAGTTCTTACGAAATTTTAACATAATGTTCTTTGGTACAAAAGGAAGGCTTAGAGTAGTTTTGGTCATTGTGACCCTACCCGTTTTTAAAAAAGGGACCAAAAAGTGTTAAATCGAGTATTTTCTTTATTATTAATCAGATTTTGATGGGGTTTCTTTCAGTGTGCCCCTGAGGAAATTTCCAATCAGTAGTATGCAACGCATTTCACGTAGCATGTACCACTCCCGAGATAAATGGGCCCAAAAGGGGGCGAATCAAAAAAATTACTTTTTTAATTTTTTGTCCAATTTTGATGCAGTTTTTTTTCAATGGATTGCTTATGAAAAATTAACACAGCGCTCTGCTATTAGATTTTAGTAACTTGTTTCCTTACCTAGCTATGAGGGGCCAAACGGAGCCAAATTGCTAATTTGCAGATTACCTAAAATTTTTATTTTTTATCCGATATAGATGGGATTTTTTTCTTTAGATTCCTCTTGATATAAGCTTTCAGTTATATGTCAACGGATTTGGCGTAGCTCCTACCCTTTCCGAGCTATAAGGGATCAAAGGGGCCAAAAATGCAAATTTGCAGATTACCTAAAATTTTTATTTTTGGAGTTTCTCTTACCATTTCCGAGCTATAAGGGTTCAAAGGGCAAAACTGCAATTTTGCAGATTACCTGAAATTTTTATTTTTTATCGGATTTCGATGGGATTTTTTTTCTTTGAATTCCTCTTGATATAAGTTTTCTGTACTTTGTCAATGAATTTGGTGTAGCTCTTACCGTTTCTGAGCTATAAGGGGTCAAAGAGGAACCATAAGGAGTCATAAGGGCTAATTTTCATTTTCCCACAGCTAATTACTGGGTCAATCTCCTTATTGTGTCCATGTAATTATTGTCTCAAGCTCTTTAGTATGTCCACACTCACTTTCAATTACACTTGTTCAAATTTCAGTGGTCGGCATGCTGCGGTCGTATAATGCTGCGCTCGGCGTAGCCCTTTATTACCATATGTTATCATTACACCTTGGATGGAAGAGGTTGAAAATAGTTGCCTTCAAAGGGGCCATGTCTTAAATTGAACTGCCCTAAACAAGTCTCTGGAAAATGATTTTAGCAACCTACAATTGGTTCGACTATTTTGGTCCTTTATATTGACTGGACTTTAAAACTACTGGAGACATTCTTGAATTTGAAGATATGAAAAGTGACAACCCTGTAGTTAAAAAAATTGATTATTATGAAGGACTAATATGACGCCTTCTATTTCAGGTGAATATACTGAAAACCACTGCTCAGCATCTCACTGCTTACCATGTTACATACGATTTCCATCATGTCGAGGGCTTCCAGATGGACTTAACGCCTGGTCAGGACGAGAAGGTTCACCATATTTCGTCATGTGTACATCTCAAAGAGTTGTATATCATGGGAAATGTTCTTATGAACAGAATAATGATGAACAAATGTTCGATCCTAAACTTAGAGTTTGTGTTAAGGCTTCTTTCCATTCCAAATAATTAACCATAGTAAACTTTGGAGTTCGTGTCATTCTAAATAATTAGCAATGGAGTTTGTGTGAAGGCTGCTTTCAAATAATTAACAGTGGTGAAACTTCGAGTGTATGTTCAGACTTCCTTTCATTCCGCATAATTATCAGTGATAAAACTTAGGGTTTGTGATAAGACTTCCTTTCATTCCAAAAAAATAACAGTGGAGAAACTTATAGTTTGTGTGAAGGCTTCTTTTAATTCCAAATAATTAACCATAGTTAAACTTAGAGTTTATGTTAAGGCTTCTTTTCATTCAAAATAATTAACAGTGGCGAAACTTAGAGTTCGTGTTAAGGCTTCCTTTTATTCCAAATAATTAGCAGTCTTTGTGTGAAGGCTTCTTTTAATTCCGATTAATTAACATGGGTGAAACTTAGAGTTTGTGTTAAGGCTTACTTTTAATCCAAATAATTAGCAGAGTTTGTGTTAAAGATTCTTTCAATGAAATAACTAAATACCGAAGTTACTGTGAATTTAATTTCTGCATATGCGCATTTCGACAACTTTTGTCTTCTCAGTGCAGATAAAATCTAAACGTTTGGAAGACCATCAACTCAAAGATGTTTAAAAACTGACAGAGAACAAATAACATGTTTGAAAAGATAATTAGCCGTGGTGAAACTTAGAGGGTGTGTTAAGGCTTCTTTTTTTATTCCAAATAATAAGCAGTGTTTGTGTTCAGGCTCCCTTTACGACCAAATTCTAAAATTTTGGCTTTAAACCATTACATTTTTGTTATAGTCAATGCAATTATAATTGTATAAGGCCTGATATTGTTAGATTTTTTGTGTGTGTGAAAATATATAATTTTTACCAACATTATCTACCACTGTAAACAAAAGGCAATATTCCTAGCCCTTAAAATGAATACCCATGGGAAATAGGAAATCAATTAATCCAATACTGAAACTGAAGAAACCAATAATTCTAAACAATATATTAAATAATGAAATATCGAAGTTGCGTTAAATCTAAGTTTTGCATGTGGTTATTTCGACAACTCATGTTTCTTCATTGCAGATAAAACGCAAACGTTATAGAAGACGAAATAAACAGATGCTTAATAAGTAGAAGAGCACAACTACAACATTTGATAGCTCTACAGGGCTGATCTACATGACATTGTTGGGCTGATCTACATGACATTGTTGGGCTGATGTACATGACAGTCTAAAGTAGGAAGGCAAAAGTCCATAGCTGTACATCAGATATTCTTTCTGAATAACTAAACGTTTTGTGCGATTAGTACAATTTTGTACACCAGTGAATATGTATATTTTGGTCATTCGATAGGTTTTCATCACCAGCTAATAAAACTTCAATCCATATAAGCAGCGAAAAGGCAGTCAAAAGAAAACAACAACGAATAGGATTCCCCACATCAGTATTTGTTCATCGTATATTTGCTTTTTTATAGCAAATGGATCAGACATACATATGGAAATATTTGATTATTACAGTATAACTTATATAAATTGTACTTTCTGTTCGCATTTATTGAATCAGTTCCCTTATTTCTCAATAAAGCATATAAATAAGACATTTTTATGCAGCGGTCGTCTGATTTTCTTTGGATGACTGCGAAAGTATTTGTTTACCTCTATATATCACATTGATTCAGACACCCATACAAAAATCACCCCTTACGATTTTTTCGTGTAATTGCGGATTTTTATTCACTTTTGATAAACTGTTCGCGTTGATCAATCAGTTCTCCTATTTCCCAATCAAGCATATAAATTAGGTATTCTTTGCAGAAATTCTATATATGACTAAGATTTTTGTCTCGCCCGCGACGAAAGATAGGCGTGCAAAGTATGACGGCGACGGCGACGGTGGCAAAAACTTAAGTGATTATAAAGAAGCCTTTGATGCAGGAACTTTATATTTAGTCCATAGGTAGCTTACGTTGAACCCTATTTGGCGGACACAAAATCATGTGTCCAGCTTGACCTATATTTCGCGGTCACGTGACCAGGTTAAGTTTTTGGCTTAAGTCTGTTTCTCAATAACTACAAGCTATAGGTCAATGATATTTGAAACTTAAGCACACTCATTTATGATATATGTAGACATGCGACTCTTATTTCAGAACCTGGTTTGATTGATGTTTGTGATTTCACATAGCCAGACATGGACTTATAGCCATTACATTACAGTTGAGTACACGTCCTCACTAATTATCGAAAAGATTTTCATGAAACTTTAACACATGGACTTTACAAATGGGTATCCAACTGTTTCCGCTACGCCTGAACCAATGAATAGATTTTCATGAAGTTTCACTTAGTCTTTGTGAAATTTTATAGATCATCCTATTTCAGAATTTATTTCTAACCGGGGTTTCACTTAGTCTTTGTGAAATTTTAGAGATCATCCTATTTCAGAATTTATTTCTAACCGGGTTTTCCATCGGAAAAATACGGTTATTAAAATTGCAGGCGGGCGGGTGCCAATAGGGTACCCCTTTTGTCCGGAGCAAATCTCCTACAGTATTTGAAACAGGCATTTTTTATTTTGCATATCAATTGTACATACATCAAAGGTGTGCATGGTTTTTTTATTTTGATTTTTGATAATTTATGTCAAAAATATCAGTTGTTGAACTTAGTCATTTTATATCAAATTTTTAACAATAGGGTGCCCCCTTTGACCGGACAAGAATTTTTTATTTTGCTGATGAATTGTATATATATATCAGAGATGTGCATGGTACTTTGATTTTAATTTTTTATAATCTATGTCAAAAAATCAGTTGTTGAACTATCGGAAATATGCTATTTTGGTGGAAGGTTTAACATTGAATACTAATGAAAATTATAAGTACATTTCTAATATTTAAGGTCAACCCATGTCTAAGATATACTGTCCATGTAAAAGAAAACCCGGTTTGCTGTCACATTGACAGCTTCCCTCTTCTTAATTTCTAGGGGGGGGGAGTATATATTGGTGAGCTCTTCTCACAGTCTTTTCTAGTTTCTTTCTTATTTTGACATAATACCTGACACATCGAAAAATATCATGACAAAGTTCTGATTCACTCGTTCCTTCTAGATACAAGTAAGAACTTTGATACATCTGTCACAGTTCTAAATTAGATTTACTCGTTCATACTGCACAAGTTTAATAGGATAATGATAAATATGTATACGCCTGAACGCACATCATATTTTTGAATTTAAAGTATTAATGGATAATTATGAAAACTTCTTTATACACTGAATAATTTTTACCCTGTTCTTATAATTGGGAAAATTTCATCAAACCAGGAAGTTTTTAAACTCAGAGATGAATGTAGAAATGAGTTCGTACTGGCGCTAAATACATCTTTATATTTACCAGAATCATGAGAATGATAGGTAGGGCATAATGTAGTTAATTAAGATAACAAAGACAATTGAAAAAATGTTCTCTTTGTTACAATGTCATAATTGTGAAATTATATTATTGATGTTTCATAGCATGTCATCATTCTAACAAGAACACATTGGTTGTTTGTTTCACCACAAATTAAAT
>MJUU01018856.1:127185-142504 GCA_002080025.1 Modiolus philippinarum
GGGGGGGTTGAAAATTGTTTTCTTAATAATGCTTGGATAATGATTGGAAGGGTTCATTTGGGTGACTTCTGTGTTTGCATCCAATTGCAATCATCATTTGATGTGATTAAACTTTTCTGTTGATACCAGAATTTATTTCTACAAATTATTTTGTCAGAAGGACATTAATTGTTCATAGTTGCTAAATGTTTCTTCTTTACTTCTACCCGGGGACATAAGTGTTTCACAAAACACATCTTGTTGATATAATAACTGTACAGCACTGCTGTACAATCACTTTATTACACGGGAATACCTGACACCCCACAATACTGAACACATAAAATTATATAACTTCGGTACTTTGTTTTATATCAGGAAGTAAATATCTTCAGTTCAATGATAAACCTGAAGCATTGTTGTGAAGTCATCATGTGTTGCTCACCAGTTTTGTTCACTTTACATGTAGACTATAACTAAGTGCGTTTGTTATCTGTTTAATGTCAAAGTGATTTTGGTTCAGTTTCACAATTTAGGTACTTCGGTCCAAAGATAAGTTGTAATAGTTGTCATTTATCTTTTCAAATGCTTTATTTATACAGCAGCAGTTCATCTCTGACATCACATACAAGCTAATAGGAAGCTGTTGGTATCTTCGGTGCTCTTTTGACATAATTTTATAAAATTGTGGGTTCCTGTTAATACTCTCACTTTTACTTCATTACAGTTATTTCGTAATGTATCCAGACTTGATGTGGTATTCCAATTAGTTGTATTTGTAAGTTTTTCATTTGTCTATTTATTCTCCCAATATCTGTTACTATGATCTTTTACTATTTCCTTCCATTTTGTCTTTCCCATTGGAGTATTCAATAGAAATCTCAATTCAAGTAAATTAAATTTCATGAATATGTTGTGAACTAAGAATGCGTAGCTGTTACCGGCACAATTGTCTGTCAATAATTTTGTATTCAATACTTGTTGTTTTTCCTGTATTGTATTTAGAAAAAATACAAAAAGAAGTTTCCTACCAATGTCTCTTTGGGTTTCATTCCTATAACACTGTATGTTGCTATATTTGCTGTTTTTCCTCTGGTCCTTCTAACCTTCTGCAAATCTTCAGCTGAAGTTTCTCTGAATGTTAAATTTCTCAATTTAAGAAGTTGATAAACTCAATTCTATACAAAGCTTTAGGAATTGCAGACGATTTTTTTCGTCGACACTAATGGAGACATTGCTCTTTTAGCATTCTTTTGTCCCAGAAGTGCACAGATAGTTCTCCTTGCTATTCTTAAACATAGGTAAACATTGCCGTTTTCTGATAAGCCCGGTTTTCTTCTCGCTTATATTATATCAGAAAACCGGGCTTATCAGAAAACGGCATATAATCGATTTTCCACATAAATAAGTGTGACAAATATGTATGCTATGAAAAATAAATGAATAAATGATTCATCGAGTATGAAAATAAAAATGGCAATTGTCACAAAAAGGGGGGTGTCCTGTCCACAGGTACCTATGTTCTTAAACGGTTTTCTACATCAAATTTATTCTTGTTGTTTCTTTTCAGCCCCAGATATTTTGTTTCATAAGTTTGATGGATCCCTTCATTATCCATAATTAGACTGAAGTCGTTGTTTTGTTTAGTAAGCGTTACTACTTCAGATTTGCTAGGATTTATTTTTACGCAAATTTTTCGATTTGTCCGAAAAACTTTGCAAATTAGACTAATAAAAAGTTTGGTTGAATAATATGAGATTACGATTATAGAATTATGCAATACGCTTTAAAAAAGCTTTGCATCTCATAATTGTGTATATAAATGTATCTTCTTAAGTTTCATTTAAGTTTTTGACATCAAGTATATCAGAATGTATTTATTATCAAGAAGCTTTTCGTGAAGAGCTTAAATTCAGCATCAGTCTCGGGAAAATTATAATTAGAATGAAAACGTTTCCACTTTGTTTGTAAAAGCTTTGCCAAAGGGTTGTTTGTAAAAGCCAAAGGGGACACAAGGAAAAATAGGACGAAATCTATGTAAGAGTATTTGATACATAATATTTCAAAATGTTGACGGGAAACTCTTTAACGGTTTAATTTTCCTAATTTTGTAGGCATTATAACTACCTTAACAACATAAAAAAAATCCAAAGATTTTACCAATAGAATTTCGAATGCTAATACGTCAACTTTTGCATTTTTTTTATATTTTTATAATCATGGGCGACTTGCAAAAATAGGATAAGGAATATAAATGCCCATCTTGTACATATTTTTTTTTTTATTTTGAAACGAATAGTTGATACTAAATTTCTGGAATAATTCTCCATAATGATTCACTTTAGAAATAGAATTATCGAATATTATGTCTAAATTGAATTGAGATTTAAAAAAGGGTTATATCCATGTCCATGATATACACTCGATAATTTATCCTATTGAAAGAGTAATCTTTCTTGGATGTTGACAACAAAAATCTCTATTACATCAAGGTAAGTAACTCGAAAAATTTAAGCCTTTTCCCTTTCCGATTCTTTCCGCTCGAAAGTGATCTTAGTGGGTTGAAAGAAACAAATGAATTACAAAGTAGGAGTTTTTTTGTATAGATAGAGGAATTAACTTTTATTGTTTTTTTTATTGATAATGAATATCAGAAATCATGTGATATATAAACATTGTCCGTCATACTATCATTAATTTTACTTAATAGTCGTCAACTCAGCCGTTAATAGTCGTCAACTCAGCCGGCTTTCACTGACAAAGATATTTATTTCTGTTGATCATATTTGTAAAGAAATGATTCAAAGTATCCTCCTGTTGGTGCTTCACATCTTGACAACTTTAAGTATAAATACAACAGTTTTGAAGAAATTTGGATAAAACATTATTTTTCTAAGTGCCAAGTACTTCAGGGAATTGGAAACAAGTACATATCCACACTGGTAACAGTCTAAAAGTCTAAATTAGGGTCTGTAGACCATGAACCTGGATATGACCTATTAGGGACCAGAAAAGACGTTTCGATTTCCTTACGTCCAAGTTTGTTTTCTTTAAAATTGTGTTTTGTAATTGTTTTTTTTTTAATTTTTGTCAATTTGAATGTATATAGTACTATATCAGTATGAAATATTTGGAAAAAATCATAATTTTATACCAACCTGATTTTTTTTAAACGGTAATGCACATGGGAGGACTTATGGGAGGAGGAAATATGAAATGTTTAAATTTTTGACTATCTAATTTTAAACTATGTTATCATTCAAATTCAAATTTTAAGATATCCATTCAAAAATGATAAAGATGTGACCAGTGAATCATTTGAAACTGTCCATTATCTAAGCGTTGTCTAAACATCATGGCTCAAATTTAATTTGATTGTAATTATTGTTTTCTTTATTTTTTATGAATCATTTTATTTTGACTATTAGACGATGTGGGTAATAACAATATTACCGAACAGTGTTGTCAAGAGCCCAAGTCCATGAGACAAAAAGACAAATCAGGTGGAAACCACCGGCCATTGTCGACCGCAACGGTCTTGACTTGGTACAGGCATTTCAAAAGTTATTGTGGGTTAAATAAGTTTTATGGCTAGCCAAACCTCCCCTCTCATTGCGGCAGTGTCAACTCAACAGCAATTGCCATTGAAAGGTAATAGACAGTTAAAAGAAATGATCATCCCAGTATTAAGTAAAGAAAGAATCTTGAGTTCAGAGTTCGGACCGAAACTTCAAATTTTTCAACAATTAAAGAACTTTTTAATGATCGTATAAGACGGAATATTTTAAAGCCATGATCAATAAGGCGGTCACGGAGATAACTATGTCTAGTGAGAAAGTCTGTATAATTAGTACTAGCTCTCGTGTAACGAATCAGCTGTGATACATACACTCCATAAGCAGGAGAAGCGGGAATATTACTATCATTGTTAGGGAAATTGAAAATTTTGAAATTAAAATCGTCCCTTTTGTCGTAAATTTTAGTACTGAGATGACCATTTTCTTCATATTCGAGATGTAAATAAAAAAATGTAGATCTGGCAGTTTCTGTCGTTTCCTTTATTTCTAGTTCTGGCGGATATATCAAAGGAATCCATTTAGCAAAAGATGCATTATTAATGGAAAGAACATCATCAATATATCTATAAGATTTTAAGCATTTCATTCACAAATTATTGGGAGAATTTTCAAAGCGATACGTTTTTTATCTTAGATTATACAAAACGTTTTCAAATTGTGCCGTCTCGACGCTCGTAAAGCGTTGGTCGGGAAGTTGTTACACATGGCATCGAGCGGCTCCTTGGTGAGGTAGTTGCTATGGTCCCGGCAGAGATGTTCACGATTCAATGTCCTGCCTGAAGAGGCATGTAGTATTTGAGTTTTCCAGGATCTACTAAGTATTTCCAGGGATGTTTGAAGAAATTCGACACAGATAGAAGCAGTCACACTGTTGTTACGGTCACACCCGAAAAGTGTTTGCACTTGTGTGATGACGAGGTGTTTTTTACGGAGAATGTGGAGAAATTGATGAATTATGAACGCGGAATCTTACCAATAAGGCGATTTTAAGTTCTCCACCAACTCCATCCGCACTAACTTCCCAATTCTAAATGATTTTTTTTTGCTAGTATAACACTACGAAACGCCCCTCCATCAGCAGCATCAACACCGCTGCAAGCCAAAAAGATCACGAGGCCAAGGTGTTCTGGAACCTTTAGGCTGACATCCATTCCATGCCATCTCGACGACTCTATGTTTGCGGCAAAGTTCGAATTACCAAAAAAGGAGGCATCTTCGAAAAAGGATAAAAACCGCGCCGGACTGAGGCAGAATGTCCCATGGCCCATGTCCTAAGTATGCGGCCACACATAAGCTCCGAGGAGATCCAGCGATCATTTTACGAGCCTTAAGTGAAGCAAACCGACCACGATCTCTAAGTTTGATCCAGTAGCGATGCAGTGCGGAGGAAATGTGTGTGTGAAGGCGAAGGGGTACACGGCGATTTCAACTCCTGAAGCAGCCATCCTGACATTAAGCAAGCTTCTATCGATAATCTTTTCGGTCTTTTCAGAGAGATCAGAAAACTTGTGTGGATTGCCTTTTTCCTGTATATCCAAGTCGATGCTGATCTTGTCGCCATTCATTTAAACGCTATCCGTTCTCTCTATCTTGTGTCACACCACCTCCATGATCGAGGTTTCCATATTCTGTGTCCGATTCGAGTTTTATCTTCAGATGATCACACTCCGACCCCTGCTAGTCTTTCAATGCATCCATCAGCTGCTGTCCTATCAACTGCTTCCTTGTGGCGTTTTTGTTTTCCTTTCGGTTACTTGGCCCGCTTATGCAGTTGATTTGTATCTCTAGATCTTGGAGCATTTATCGGGCGGTGGTTTGATGACTTGATCCTAATTTTAAGCGAGAATTCTATATATTCGAAGGCCTGGCCGTCTGCCAGCACCTTCAGCCATTGCAGGCAAATGTCAACATCTATATATACAGGCCGGTGAAATTCATGGTATCGATCTAGACAACAAATAATCTACTATCACATAGGGAGGTGTAAGCTGCAACAGTCGACGAAATATACTTTCCCTCATCAACACTTATGCTAACGCGTTCATTTCATTCCGGGCCATTGAGGTAGTCATGGTTTAGGATGTCACATTCCATTGAGTTTAGGTGAGGAGTAACGCATCTTGCACAAATACTTCTCTTAATGAAACATGGCCAGTCAAAGATTGCGATCCCCTGCTACTACTTTTGGGACCACCTCCCTAGTAAAAAAGACCAATGATTTGAAACTAAATTTCTTTCTGTTTAAACAATCATTGTTATTATAAAACACCAAAAAGATATGATTGCTAGGTAGAATTTAAAAAAAGCATTTTATCTATGTCAGCCATGGTCAAGGTTAGCGATACTGGCTCTTGTTTGAAATTCTACCTAGCAACCACACTTAAATAATTTGTTGAGTTAAGAACAAACATTTAAATCAATTGGATTTCAAAAATATTTGATTCCAGTCTTATTACATTTCCTGAAAGTATCATTGACCAGTTATTTTTTGGGAATACGACCGAGCAACCATACTTACGTAGTTTTAGTTTAGGACAAGCATTTACACCAATTTGAGTTCAAATGTAATTGATTCCAATTTTGGTAAACTTCTAAAAATCTCAAAGACCAGTTTATTTATTTTTTTTTATTTTTTTTATTTCATTTTTTATTATTATTTTTGAATTCTGCCTAACAACCACATATCATAGAATTCTTTTAGTAAAAATAACAACTATTAATAGTTTAATTTAAAAAATGATGTGAAAAAATTATGCACAGGGTGTACAATAACTGTTTTCTATGCCAAACAGGGAGGGCGGGAATCGCTTCGTTTTCGACAACCTCTTGTTTATAATTAGTAAATGGAAAAGTTGTTTAAAATGCCAGAAACTGGTTTGAGAAATACCAGATTCTGAACGTAATGGGTATACCGACAGTATACTCTGCATGAATCCGTTAAATTGGCTTTGAGATCCAATGAAACTGTCGATGTCTATAGAAAGATAATAACTCTTTACTCTTTTAAGTTAGGTTTGAGTTTGTTTATTCGTCGATAGTGCATAGCGTTTTACCAGAGGCTAGGCTCCTTGAACTAGGTGGCAGACTAGCTCTTTCGTTTTAATGGTAACTCTCCTAGACCCATCTTTCCAATTTATTTTGTCATTTTTTTCAAGATAGTTGTGGTATAGTTAGTATTTTACGAAAGGATATAGAGTAAATGAACATGAGACCATAACACATGTTAACTCCAACTGCAATAATTTTAATTAGCTGTATGGCTATTTCGGAAATCAATTCCTCATCAGCAGCACTAGAACCCAAACAAAGGAAATCCATATTTAAAAAAATGTTTAAAATGCATAAACGAAAAGAAATCCGAATAATCAGTAATATCAAATATAGCTAAGGACAAAACTACGATGGAGGGAGTTAATCCTTCGGTTTAGAATTTACATAAATTTAGATAATAGTAATTGAACAAAGTGTACACATGAGATATCTCATATATAAGTACACCATATCTAAGAAAAATAAAGAGCATACATCTCTACCACGGGGAATTGTTTTACCAACTCCACACTGCAATAAAAGACAAACTCCTGTATTAAATATTTTACGAAAGGATATGAAATAAATGAACAAGAGACCATAACACATATGTTACCTCCAACTGCAATAAATTTAATGAACTATAAGGCTATTTCGGAAATTAATTCCTCATCAGCAGCACTAGAACCCAACCAAAGGGAATCCATATTCAAAAAATGTTTAAAATGCATAAAACCAAACGAAATCCGAATAATCAGTAATATCAAATATAGACTATTTGTTTTGCTTTTGGTCGTATGATTATTATACTATAACGGGTCGGGAAGGAGAGATGGTTTGGGTACCCATAACTGTTTAACTCTATCGCTGGTTTGCAAATGCCATGACGCAGTCCAGCTAGCTATCCCGAGTTCCTGTCACTGTTTTCTTTTGTCTTTCATTTGTTTTCCTTGTATAGTTTCCTTGTAGATAAGGGCATGTAATTATTATTTTGAGCTATTGTAGATGTTTCCTGTTATTTTTAAAATCCCTTTTTTGATGAAGTTTTCGAATGTTGACATTGGCCACGCCATGCCGTCTGTCCATCACTCTTTATTGCAACACAAAGTCTTCCTTAACTTTTAGTTCAGATTTTAAACTTTGTTATTAAATTGTTGCGTGTATGCTGTAGAATTGCACTAAGTTTTTTGATTTTTTACGCCTGTCTTTGACGGGACGTATTATGGTATACTGGTGTCCGTCCGTCCGTCTGTCCTTCCGTCCGTCCACATGTCGTAGTCTAACTAGAGAATGCTTTGAACAATTTTCTTGAAACTTTGCAGGATTGTTGGATATGACGAATGAAAGCTCCCTATCATTTAATTTTGTCATTGGATTTTTCGTTCCAGAGTTATAGGACTTTGATTATTTAAAAAAAGGTTGAAATTGCAGTTTTCGTCCACATGTCGTACTCTAACTAGAGAATGCTTTGATCATTTTTCTTGACACTTTGCAGGATTGTTGGGTATGAAGAGAGGAAGCTCCCTATCATTTTATGTTGTCGATGGATTTTTCGTCACAGAGTTATGGGACTTTGATTATTTTAAAAAAAGCATGAAATACCATTTCCGTCCACACGTCATATTCTAGCTAGAGAACGCTTTATTCATTTTTCTTGAAACTTTGCAAAATTGTTGGATATGACGGAAGAAAGCTTTCTGTTGTGGAAGGATTTTTCGTTCCAGAGTTATAGGACTTTGATTATTTCAAAAAAGTATGAAATTGCAATTTCTGTCTACACATTGATATTCTTTTATTTTAAGACATCACTACCCCTAAACCAATATACATTTTTGACTGTTTACATCAGATGAAATAATTGATATCAGAAGTCCTTTGTCATGTTTGTTCATATGGAGTTTTTAATTTCAAGAATCATTTAATCAGTTTGCTTTAAAGTGGGGACGGTCGTATCATGCGCTCTTTGCGCAGCTGTTTATTAACATAGGTCTTGGTGCAAACAAGAATCCCCAAGATGTAGATTTTGATGAGTACACCAAGATGGTGATTTTGACACATGTGGCATGCGTCCTCTTCCTACATTTTTAATGATTATCCCCGCACTTTCGAATGAATGTTCGGGCATATTGTCGTTGGCCTCGTCCGTCCGTCCGTCCGTCCGTCCGTCACAAATCCTTGCGACGCGAACTCCTCCTTTATTTTTTGATTAAGGGTTTTAATTTTGTTATAGAACTGTTGCATATATGCTGCAGATGCGCAATAAGCTTTCGGATTTTTGATATTGGTCTTGATGCAAACAAGAGGCCCCAAGATGTCGATTTGACAAAGACCACAAAATGTGGATTGTGACACATATGGCATGCGACGCAAACTCATCCTACATTTTTTTGATTTTTGGATTTAATTTTGTTGCAGAATTGTTGCATATAGTCTGTAGATGCGCAATAAGCTTTCAAAATTTTGATTCCGGTTCCAACTTTGGTAAATTTCCTGAAAATGTCTAAGACTGATATTTTTCGACATTTTGGCATATAATCTTAGATTTTGGCAAGTATTTGGAAAAAATAAAAATTCTGAAATCTTAGAATTCAAAAATGTGATTTCAATTTTGGTAAATTTCCTGAAAGTTTCAAAGAATTCTACCTAGCAACCATACTTTTAGCATTTGTTTTGATAAGGTTAACCATTTTCACCAATTGGATTACAAAAATATTTGATTTCAATATTGGTAAATTTCCTGAAAGTGTCAAAGACCACTTATTTTTTGGAATTCTACCTAGCAACAATACTGTTAGGATTTGTTTCCATTAGGGCAATCATTTTCACCAATTGAATTTCAAAAATATTTGATTCCAATTTTGGTAAATTTCCTGGGTGTCAAAGACCACGTATTTTTTGGAATTCTACCTAGCAACTAAACTGTTAGGATATGTTTCCATTAGGGCAATCATGTTCACCAATGGAATTTGAAAAATATTTGATTTCAGTTTTGGTAAATTACCTGAAAGCGTCAAAGACCATGTATTTTTTGGAATTCTACCTAGCAACCAAACTGTTAGGATTTGTTTTCATTAGGGCAATCATTTTCACCAATTGCATTTAAATATTGTTGATTCCAATTTTGGTAAATTTCCTGAAAGTCTCAAAGACCACTTATTTGTTGGCATTCTACCCAGTAACCATACTGTTAGGATATGTTTTGATTAGGGCAATCATTTTCACCAATTGGATTTCCAAAATTAGTTGATTCCAAATTTGGTAAATTTCCTGGAAGTCTCAAAGATCACTTATTTTTTGAAATTCTACCTATCAACTATATTTATAGGACCAGTTTCAATTAGGACAATCATTTTTAACAATTGGATTTCAAAAATTCGTGATTCCAATTTTGGTAAATTACCTGAAAGTCTCAAATACCACTTATTTTTAGCTCACCTGGCCTAAAAGGCCAAGTGAGCTTTTGCCATCACTTTGCGTACGTCGTCCGTCCGTCGTCCGTTGTCCGTCCGTCCGTCAACAATTTCAAAAATCTTCTCCTCTGAAACTGCTGGGCGAATTTTAACCAATCTTGGCCTGAATCATCACCAGGGTATGCAGTTTCAAAATTGTGTTCGATTAGTCCGAGGGTCAAACAACATGGCTGCTGTTACTAAAAATAGAACATAGGGGGTAAATTGCTGTATTTTGCAAATAACTCAAAAACCGTTACAGATATCAAAAATCTGACAGGAATAAAAATAATCAGCATGGCAAAATCTACCAGCCCTGCAATTTTTAAGAAAATCTGAAAACCCGTCTTAGAGTTATTGCCCTTTTTCCGTAAAATTTTCAAAATTTTGATATTTTTTATTTTTTATCAAAAAAACTATAACAGATAAAGGTCAACTTTAAACTAATAAAATGTTCAGCATATCAAGATCTATCCACCCTGAAATTTTGAAGAAAATCAAAAACCCTTTGTAGGAGTTATTGCCCTTTTTTCACCAATTTTTTTAATTTTTTGTATTTTTCGTCTTTTATTTCCAAAACTATAGAAGATGAAGGTTAAGTGTAAATCGATGAAATGTTTGCCATGCTGTGGCGACTTCAAAACTGGTGTTGAAAATTGTTTGTTGTTCGCCATTTTCAAAATGGCCGCCAAAAAAAAGGCGGGAAAATGCAACATTGTCCGATTTCAATAAAGATTGGTTTCCAAATAGATATTGATGTTGCGACTTCAAAACCGGTGTTGAAAATTTTTAGTTGATCGCCATTTTCAAAATGGCCGCCAAAAAAGGCGGGAAAATTCAACATTGTCCGATTTCAATGAAATTTGGTTTCCAAATAGGTATTGATGTGGCAACTTCAAAACTGATGTTAAAAATTGTTCATTGACTGCCATTTTCAAAATGGCTTCCAAAAAAGGCGGGAAAATTCAACATTGCCTGATTTCAATGAAATTTGGTTTCCTACTAAATATTGATGTTGCGACTTCAAAACCGGTGTTGAAAATTGTACATTGACCGCCATTTTCAAAATGACCACCAAATAAGGCCGGAAAATTCAACATTGTCTGACTTCAATAAAATTTTGTTTCCAAATAGATATTGATTTTGCGACTTTATGGTGTTAAAAATTGTTGTTGACCGCCATTTGCATAATGATGTCTCGACTTCAAAACTGGTGTCAAAAGTGGTCCTTAGCAAGAATGTTTTTTGTCAAAAAAGTCCAACAAAGACATATAGTAAAACATGATCAGACTTTAAATACAGTTCAAAAATTGGTTGAGTTTGAGCTACCAAAGTTAGAGAGACTGAAGTTTAACTGTATAACTTACAATGTTAGCTTGATTGTGGCAAATGAAAACCAGGTGAGCGATACAGGCTCCTGGGAGCCTCTGGTTTTGGAATTCTTCCTAGCAACCATAACTCTAGCATTTGTTTTGATAAGGTCAATCATTTTCACCAATTGGATTTCCAAAATAATTGATTCCAAATTTGGTAAATTTCCTGAAATTGTCAAAGACCACTAATTTTTGGAATTCTACATTGAAACCATAGTTAAAAAAATTGTTAGAATTAGAAGAAACATTTCACCAATTTTATTTTCAAAAATATATGATTCCAAGTTTGGTAAAATTCCTGAAAGTCTCAAAGACTACTTATTTTTAGGAATTCTGCCTAACAACCATATATTCTTTAACTCCTTATCGTAAAAATAGTGACTGTCAAATAGTATAATTTCAAAAATGTTAAGAAAAATTATACCCAGGGTCTATAGCCAGGGTCTATAGGTGCTGACCCGAAAACCGACTTTATTGAAACTGGCAATATCTTAATTTTTCAAAATTTTGTTTAAGGAGTATCTCCCTCAATCATAGCTCTGACTTTAGCTGAATTTTGGCTTTTCTAATTAGATCCTTTTGGTTATTTGTTCTCTATCAGCTTTTACAACTTTTTCGGTTAATGTACTTCCAAATGTTTTTGTTTGATCTGCACTGATGAGACATAAGTTGGCGAAATGTGTATATGCAGAAAATAAATTGGCAGTAACTTCGATATTTTGTTATTTAGAACAAACATTTTCATTAATTGTATTTCAAAAATATTGGATTCCAGTTTTGACATATTTCCTGAGAGTCTAAAGGGTACCTATTTTTGGAATTCTACCTAACAACCATTTATCCTTGAAATCCTTTTAGTAGAAATAATGACTATCGAGAAATTGATATCAATTTTTTTTTAAATTACATGTAGGGTCTATAAATTTGTTTCTGTGTAAAACACAGAGGATGGAGAACATTGTCGTTGCCTTTTTTATTTAAATACAAAAGAATATTAGCGTTCTTCTAAGATTTCGGAAACGCCGAGTTTTAGCTCACCTGGCTATAGCCGGTAGCTTTGCCACCACTTTGCTTCCCTCGTCCGTTGTCCGTCCGTCCGTCGTAAACTGTTCATTCAAAGATATTCTCCTCTGAAAATACTAGGCCAATTTGAAGCAAACTTGGTCACAACAGTCTTTAGGTGGTCCCTTTAAAAACTGTACATAGCAGCCACTGGGAAACATATTTTTAACATTGAACCCTATGAAAAATACACTGAAGATCTTCTCAGAAACTACTTTCTATTTATGACCAAACTTGGTAACAATGGTCCCTAGATGGTTCCAAAAAAGATATCTGGCAGGTCACTGCCTTCTCCAAGATGTCTGCCGACGAGGAACTTAGTTTTAACGTTGATACCTATGGAAAACACTTAAAAAGATCTCAGAAAATTCCAGCATAAATTTAACTAAGCTAAGTCATGATGGTCCCTTCCAAAAAGGTATCCTCATCCAAAATGGCTGCAAGCTGGGAACCTGTTTTTAACATTACATGCTATGGAAAACATTTTCAAAGATCTTCTCAGAAGCTACTTCTCCAATTAGAACCAGACTTTGTTACAATGTTCCTCTGATAGTCCCTTCCGAAACGAATATTCGATAGGTCCATACTTCATCCAAGATGACCGCCAGCGAGGGGCACGGTTTAATATTGGACCCTATGGAAATCATATTTAAGGATCTTTTCAGAAACTAATAGTCCAATTAGAACCGAACTTGGTTGAATTGTTTTTTTTATGTTCTCATCCAAAAATGTATCCGATAGGTCCTTGCCCTGCAAAGATTGCTGTCTCATGAATAATTGTTGAACCCCAGACCAAATTTTTGAATTGAGGTTTGATATAGGCTGTAATAAATAGCGGACCTTTTAGTTACTACACATGAGAAACTGAAATTTCAGAAAATAAAAGATTCTCCTTATTTTTAGGTTCTGTTTTCAGAAATATTTGTACATTAGTTAGAAAGGAGAACCAATGCCCAAATATCTTTTGAAATCTCCGTTCTAATGTTTATATTTCAGCAGTATTTATTATATAGATTATAAGGAGAACGCCTTCTCAAAACATTTTTTTTTTGAAAGGTGGATTGAAATAGGACCAAATGGATAAACAATTCAAAAACATTCAAAGATCTCAGAAATAACCTGTCCAATAAGTACACAATGGTACTTTGATGGTATATTCCATTAAATGTATCCATAAGGTCAACAGCTCATCAAATATGACCGCTACCAGTAACATAGTAAAATATTTAAGTCAGGAGTTTGTCTTTTATTGCAGTGTAGAGTTGGTAAAACAATTCCCCGTGGTAGAGATGTATGCTCTTTATTTTTCTTAGATATGGCGTACTTGTACATGAGATAATATCTCATGTGTACACTTTGTTCAATTACCATTATCTAAATTTATGTAAATTCTAAAACCGAAGGATTAACTCCCACCATCGTAGTTTTGTCCTTAGCTATATTTTATATTACTGATTATTCGGATTTCGTTTGGTTATATGCATTTTAACATTTTTTTGAAATTATGGATTTTTCTTGTTTGGGTTCTAGTGCTGCTGATGAGGAATAAATTTCCGAAATGGCCATACAGCTCATTAAAATATTGCAGTTGGAGTTAACATATGTGTTATGGTCTCATGTTCATTTACTCCATATCCTTTCGTAAAATATTTAATTCAGGAGTTTGTCTTTTATTGCAGTGTGGAGTTGGTAAAACAATTCCCCGTGGTAGAGATGTATGCTCTTTATTTTTCTTAGATATGGCGTACTTGTACATGAGATAATATCTCATGTGTACACTTTGTTCAATTACCATTATCTAAATTTNTGTAAATTCTAAAACCGAAGGATTAACTCCCACCATCGTAGTTTTGTCCTTAGCTATATTTTATATTACTGATTATTCGGATTTCGTTTGGTTATATGCATTTTAACATTTTTTTGAAATTATGGATTTCCCTTGTTTGGGTTCTAGTGCTGCTGATGAGGAATAAATTTCCGAAATGGCCATACAGCTCATTAAAATTATTGCAGTTGGAGTTAACATATGTGTTATGGTCTCATGTTCATTTACTCCATATCCTTTCGTAAAATATTTAACATTTGACCCTTTGGAAAACGTATTCAAAGATCTGCTCAAAGACTTCTTCTAGTCCAGTTAGAACCAAACTTAGTTTCACTTGTTTTTAGATGGTCCCCTACTAAAAGGTATCCCGCAGATCAGTAGCTCATTCAAGTTGGCCACAAGTTGGAACATAGTTTATATTGGATTCCATTTACTGAATTAGGTATTGGAAGCAAACTTGATCACAAAAGTCCTGTGATGACCCCTTCACAATTTGCATCTGGCATGCCTGCATCCAATCCAAGGTTGCCTCCAGCAGGGAACATAGTTTTAGGTAAGTGAGAATCCAAAACAAATAATCCAAGGACAATGGCAACATCGTAAATAATAAAGAAACAGAGACACAACATGGGTACGGCACAGAAAAGAAAAATGAAGACGCCCGCACACAAAGATGAACAACACGAACCCAATAAAAAAAAAACATGGGTGAGATCAAGTGCACCGGTAGAGTAAGCATCTCCTGCTTCTTATATGACACCCGCCGTGCTGAACATGTCAAATCCGGTAGAGGAAACAGCAATTAAACTCTGGACTATTGGAAATACCATTTATCTCTATTTGTTAGCCATTATCCAGGTGTGCGATACAAGCTCTTCAGGGTGTCTTGTTTTTGTAAACCACTCAGGTTTTTCAATATAATAAAAGATATCTACTACTGAAAATATTAATCCTACTTTTCAAGAAAATTTCAAATTCTGTTTAGGGGACGACCATTTGATTCAATGGGCGGGGGGGGGGGGG
>MJUU01018857.1:11843-23806 GCA_002080025.1 Modiolus philippinarum
GTCAGAGCCAGATTATTTTTCTCACCAAAGGTGCTGGCCAGAAAATTTTTTAGGCAAAAATGGGGGCCAGAAAAATACCCTAAAAATCAAATGGTCCCTGCCTTATAGAAGGTTCTTTACAGAGTTTAAAAAACATGACTGCCAGTTGGAGATTATACCTAACATTTAACCCCCAAAGAAAACAACTATTTTATACCTTTATTTAAAGCTTTTATAAGGAGAAGACAGTCGATAAGTAAAAGATAAAGCCCTTTTTATCTTCCGTATTTTCATCATGGGCAGAAATTCTCCTCACTGGCAACTGCGCATGCGCGAAAATATCAATGTTTAATCGGCCTAGAATTACTATGGAGAGTAATGGGAAAATGCTTATTGGTGCATTTATTGGATATTTCTGTTTTAATGCCAATATTCGCGTTCATATAAGCAAAAAATAGAATTTTGTAGAATTTTCTGCATAGAAACATATTATTGTTAAAAATGTAAAATAAATTTGGGGGTCTCCGTGCATTTAAACGCATAAACTGAAATTGAAAATTTCAGGAGTTTGCATAGAAATGATAGGAAAAATGATTATATGAAAGGATAGCTTCAAAAATTTGTTATAAATTTTGTTTATATATGTTTTGAAATCATCATATAGTTTACATATGAAAATAAAAATTATGGTATGGCATACAGCTATTTCATCAATTTTTATTTTATTTAATTTTAAAGTAGTAAGGCAATATTATGAAGAGATCATGTATAATTGCTGGGCAATGGACCTAAACACAACACTTTACGAAGTCACTTAATTGTGAAATTTATGGACACCTAATTATTGGTGCTTTATATAATACTCATTACGATGAATATTGTAATGCCATATCATTAAGATACCAAATATAGTTGATGAAAACTGGATCTAAACGCAAAATTTAACCAAAGTCACTCAATCTTGAAATGTAGGTCATGGACACATAATTGATGATTCTTCGGATAGTACTCATAAAGGTGAATGCTAAATGAAATATCATACAGATATCATGTATAGTTGTTGAGAAATGGACATAAACGCAAAATTTAATCAAAGTCACTCAACCATGAAATGTAGGTCATGAACACTTAATTGTTGGTGCTTTCGGTAGTTCTCATAGAGGTGAATATTACAAAGTTAAGTGTGTATAGTTGCTTAGAAATGTACCTAAGCGCAAAATTTAAATAAAGTCAGTCAAGTGCGAAATGTAAATTCATGGGCACCTAATTGTTAGTGCTTTGAGTAGTAATCATTAAGATGAATGTTATAATGCAATATCATAATGGTATCATGTATAGTTGATGAGAAATGTACCTAAATGCAAAATTTAACCAAAGTCGCTCAAGTGTGAAATATTGGTCATTGACACCCAATCGTTAGTGCTTTGGATGGTACTCAATATAGTGAATGTTATGATGCAATATCATAATGGTATCATGTATAGTTGATGAGAAAGGGACCTAAACGCAAAATTTAACCAAAGTCGCTAAGTGTGAAATGTAGGTCATGTACTCCCAATTGTTAATGCTTTGGGTAGTGCTCATTAAAATGAATGTTATAATGCAAAATGGACACCTAATTATTAGTGCTTTGGGTACTACTCATTGAGGTGAATGTTATGATGCAATTTAATAATGGTATCATGTACAGTTGATGAAAACTGGATCTAAACACAAAATTTAACCGAAGTCACTCAACCATGAAATGTACACCTAATTATTGGTGCATTGGGTAGTTGTCATAGAGGTGAATGTTATGATTCAATATCATAAAGATATCATTTCTGGTTACTAAATAATGGACCTAAATGCAATAATTCGTAAAAGTTCCGCGGAACATGGTGTCTCGCCTGCTCACTCCGCTTTCATTATAATTTGGCCTATATTAAGATGTGGTTACTAAACTTGCTAAAAAATAACTGGTCTTTGAGAGTATCAGGAAATTTACCAAAACTGGAAAATTGTTTTAAGAAAAATTCATCCAAAAAGCATGGTTGCTAACAAGAATTTCAAAATATTGCTTGTTTTTGATTCAGTTTGAGATTATCAGGAAATTTACCAGAATTTGAATCAAAATTTTTGAAATGTAGGCATTGAAAATTTTTGTTTTCACT
Organism: Modiolus philippinarum; assembly: GCA_002080025.1. Lineage (NCBI taxonomy): Eukaryota > Metazoa > Mollusca > Bivalvia > Mytilida > Modiolidae > Modiolus > Modiolus philippinarum. The sequence goes on from MJUU01018857.1 coordinate 13,976, forward strand.
AATATTCAATCAAAAAGCATGGTTGCTAACAAGAATTCCCCAAAACTGCTTGTCTTTGAGAGTTGCAGGAAATTTACGGAATTGGAACCATAATTTTAATTCTTAAGTTTTCAGAACTATGTCTGGTATGAAAAAATGCTAAAATATTTGATTGTATGCAAAAATTCCAAAAAATTGTTAGTCTTGGACATTTTCAGGAAATTTACCAAAGTTGGAACCGGAATTAAATCCTGAAAGTTTATGGCTTATCTACAGACTACATGCAACAATTCTATGTCAAAATTAAATTTCATAAGTTCCAATTTTGTTTAAGCTTTGTTGATATTGTGGACCAAAGTGAAAATGTAGTCAAATTCATTGATGCAGAAAATATAGGTCAAGGTGACATAATTCTGAAATGGATGTTGGTTACTACTAAAGATGTAACCACTTACCAATCATCTGTAGGTGTCAAGATATAGTGAAAACCAAAAAAAAAATATTATTGAAAAAAAGTAAGTCCGTCCAACAAATGGCAAAATACGGAAAAATTGGAATTATTTTTTTTTCAAAATTATACTTGGGATTCAATAATGAAGTTGTACTGAATATTGTGTCAAAAATTCAATGCTATTGAGAGAGATTTCAGAAAGTTACTGAAGTTCAAAAAAAGTTTACCATTTGGGTTAACCCAATGTTGACACCGACGACACTGACGACGGAATCTATGGTCGCTATGTCACGCCTTCGCGACATTCGTCGCAGGCGAGACAAAACTCAAAGGCGGGACGTAGGTAGACAAGGGAAAATCTATATGCCCCTTCCACTTTCGTGGCGGGGCATTAAAATTAAAAAGGTTGAATGAAACAATTTTCTTTCTTAAGGTCAGATGGTGGTGTGTGTGCAGGAGGCTTAGTACACTGAGGGCTAATGATCACTGAGAGATTTGAAATGTGATGAAAGCTGTATTTGCATACTTTGTAAAATTCATGATAAAACGTCCTAGTATTTGAGCCACATAATCTTGAGTTTTACAAAATAAAGCGCCTCATATTAACATTGCATCATTCGTTGTGTCAGTATTCGAAGACAAAATTAGTAAACTTAAAAACTACTTTAAGAGTAAAACAGATACTAGACCCAATCAAGCGCTTAAGTCGACAAAATCATTTTTAGGCAAACTGACATGACGTTTGTTTAAAATGTTGATAATTACATGTAAAATATGTATAATTACATGTAAGATATGTATAAGTATATGAAAATATGTCGCACGAGCACAAGTTCATACTAATGTCCATGAAATATCAGAAAATGGGAGGGCAAAGTACTCCATTTACTTGTCAGTTTCCTGTATATGCGTTATTTTTACAATTTACTTGTCCATTTACCTGTGTATGAGTTATGGAGTTTTGGTGTAGATTTTTCTCACAAAGATTTATCTGTGTTAAACTGTATTGTTTCCCTTAAAAAATAAATTGATTAATAAAAAATTATATCATGGATAGAAGTGACATGATCACGTGATTTTAGTAGCTGCCAAAACAACAATGAACATCATTTTAATATCAAACGATATAATTCCTTTATCAGCCAATTTCTTGTTTGAAATCTTTTTAATTAATGTTAATAGTTTTGTTCCTTTTTGGAGTATCTCCCTCATGCAAAGTTCTGTCCTTAGCTGATTTGGCTTTCCATTTAGATCATACTTGGTTATTCGTTCTCATCAGTTTTTGAACATCTTTGAAGTTATGATCTTCCAGTTGATTAGATTTTATCTGCACTGAAGAGACTTAAGTTGTCGAAATGGTCATATGCAGGAACTAAATTTACAGTAACTTCAGTATTTTGTTGTTTACCATATTGCCGTCATATAAATACATCCTCAAAATCTGTCTCCAAACGTTGCACTGTGTGTGAAAGTTGTTTTTTTAAGTAAGTTACAGACACTGATTAATCAATTAATTTTCAATTGAAGTTTGGTTCCGTTTGGACCAGTGGTTTATGAGAGAAGATTTTTGGAAGTGAGCTAACAACGGACAGAAGACAGACGTCAAGTGATGACAAAAGCTAAAACCTGCATATCTGGAACTACAAACTGTTGGAGGTGCTGACTCGGCAAACTGATTAACATCTTTGACAAATCAGAACTAGAGGCTCATATGTCATGCATGACAAAAAATGAAGTTTTTTACCAATGGGGTCTAATGTTTAGCTATGTTCTCTATTAGTACCTATGTTTTTTGTCTGATCCTATTAAAATGGGTAATTTTTGAAGAGGACTTTCTATGCATTCAGTTTAATTTGCTTGAATAGTTTCAGAGAAGGTGATGAAACGAGCTCCAATGTTAAACTCTGTTCGGCGCTTGCGGCCATGTTTTTTATCGGATCGGAACGAAATAATGAAGGACATTTAGTATATTATTCTTCTAAAGTTTGGTTGAATTAGCTTCAGTGGTTTCAGAGGAAAAGATGAAAATGTGATTTTTCCCATAGGGTCCAATGTTAAACTATGTTCCGTGCTGGCCGCCATGTTTTTGTCGAATCAGAACAAAACATGCAACCTTTGTAAAGGACCTTCAATACATCATTTCAGTACAGTTCAATTAAATTTGATTCAATAGTTTCACAGCAGCTGTTGAAAAAGACGTTTTTCCCATAGGGTACAATGTTAAAACTTCGATCCGCGCTGGCGGCCATGTTTCTTATCGAATCAGGACAAAATGTCCAATCTTTGTGTAGGACCTTCCATACATTATTCCTGTGAAGTTTGGTTGAATTTGCTTCAGTGGTTCCAGAGGAGAAGATGAAAATGTGATTTTTCCAATAGTGTCCAATGTTAAACTATGTTCAGTAATGCCGGCCATGTTTTTATCGGATCGGAACGAAATGAGCAATCTTTGTTAATGACCTTTAGCACATCATTCCTGTAAAGTTTGGTTGAATTTGCTTCAGTGGTTTCTGAGGAGAAGATGGAAATGTGATTTTCCCGTAGGGTTCAATGTTAAACCTAAATTCCGTGCTGGGGGGCATGTTTTTATCAGATCAGAACAAAATGAGCAATCGTTGTAAAGGACCTTCTATACATCATTCCTGTAAAGTTTGGTTGAATTTACTTCAGTGGTTTCAGAGGAGAAGATGAAAATGAGATTTTCCCAAAGGGGCCAATGTTAAACTAAGTTCCGTACTGTCCGCCATGTTTTTTATCGGAACGGAACGAAATGAGCTTTCTTTGTTAAGGACCTTTAGTACATCATTCCTGTAAAGTTTGGTTGAATTTGCTTCAGCGGTTTCAAAGGAGAAGATGAAAATGTGATTTTTCCCATGGGTCCAATGTTAAACCTTAGTTCTGCGCTTGCGGCCATGTTTTTTATCGGATCAGAACGAAATGAGCAATCCTCATAAAAGATCTTCCATATATCATTCCTTGGTTGAATTTGCTTCAGTAGTTTCAGAGGAGAAGATGAAAATGTGAAAACTTAACGAACGGACGACGGACGCCAAGTGATGGCAATAGCTCACACTTCGGGTCAGGTGAACTAAAAACGATTAGTTCCACAGTATATTTTCCAGTAAAATGCACCAAAATCAATATCATATTAAAAATGCACATCTTCAATATATGTACAAATGAACTAAGGAATAAAAACTTTCTACCATAACAATTGTAGGAGATATAGCCTGGACAATTACCCCTGTGGACCAACGGACAGACATGGGTGAAACAATATGCCCTGCAACTTTTTGTCGTTGGGAATAAAAAGAATTGCCAATTTGTTTATAGAGTCTTTATGCTTAAGGACTATTAGAAAGCATACAAACATTTCTATTTTTAACTTAGTCTAATATAATGCTTGTGCAAAGTCAATTTTCAAACTACAATGAATGATGTTTCTATTTTTGATTTAGCATTTTGTTTACCATTTTCATTTGGAATTTTCTGGCATTGGTGCAATACTATTCTATTAATTTTCATTGTACCATTGAGTAATTAATTTGTTCTACTGTTGAATTGTTGTTACACCCTCCACTTGTTCTATGCATGCAAAAATGTTGTTCAAAGGGGTCTTGATTAAATTCTCTGATGTTCACAAATTGCATCCCTTTATTCAGCAAAATATTGATACGTACCACTACTGAGCAAACAGTAATCTGAAACCTTGTAGTGTCTGGTAACTAGCTGCATCTGGGTCTTTTGTAATTTGGTATAATTTCCAGGTCATTCATTGTTCAAAACTGTCTTCCAAGTTTGAAAAGTATTTAAAGAAGTCACCAAAAAAAAAAAAACAGAAGCTGGTCAGCAAGACTAGCAAATGCTTTGACTTTGTCATTTCTTTTATGAACATAGCTAGCTTCATTAAAAATTTAGAAGATTCAAATAGTCTATAGTTTATTTATGTGTCATATGAAATAAACAATACCACTGGTTGTTCACCATAACATCCACAACTTTTCTACTGAGGGCCTTTGGTTTATGCAACCAAAAAGTTTTATTTTGATGTGTGCTTTTGAGAGTTTCGGACAAAGCCAATAAATTCTATTCAGCTTAACAATGTGCATCCACAATATATCCCCTCTGTTATTCCATAACCTTCTGGTCATATAGTGGCAGTAAGAGTTTGAAAAGCAATATCTAGCAGTCTTGAGTAAGTGTGGTGGATCAGAGATAAAACAGATAAGTGATAATCTTCTAAATTTGTAGACAGCTTTGAGTTCTGTTTCCATTTCACCATGAACCCTGTGTAATAAATAACAAAATACCGAAGTTACAGTTAATTAAGTTTCCGCATATGCCCATTTCGGCAACTTATGTCTCTTCAGTGCGGATCAAATCAAAATAATTGGAAATCCATTTGAAGAAATGTTGATTGGGTGAGGCACCAAGAGCTGTTTTTAAACAAATGCTTGCCTCTGCTACTTCTATACAGCTTTCAAACATAGGAAATAACTGATCTGATGTCACACCATCTCAGGCATCCGTAGACAATAACTCCACTATCTGTAATCTAAAACCCAAAACCTTGACTGATTACATAGTCTTTATTGGGCATCTTGATAAAACCAGAATTTCTAAAACAATCATATGTTATCCTGACTTGCTCTTCAGGTATACGCCATTTAATAAGCATGGGGTGCCGTCGTATCTCTCTTTTGTCTTTTAAACTGTTAAATTTCAGCTCCTGTTGCCAGGAGGGGCTTTGAAAACGAGTTTCCTGGTTAAAATCAGAGTAAACCTAATCTTGTGTCGATTTCATCATCGTTGCTGTATCTTCACATTTTATGTCGTTGCTGTACTCCATCTTACTTGATCAATGTTCTAATTTTTCCTCAAGGTTTTCTATTTGTGCTTCTAATGAATCACTGTGTAAAATAAGCTGCTCTATTTTTTCTATTTTTTCTGATTCAGATAGTCTACTGTTTCCCTTTGTAGAAGTAAGCCAGTTTATACTTGATTTTTGGGACTGAAGTCGTTTTCTAGCTGCTAGTTTATTAAGAGTACCTCTGTATAAAATGCAGTGTGGACATCTGTCTTTCCATTTGATTACCAGCATTGGACAAGACGTGGAACGCACTGTATGGTTAATTCCTTCGACATCAATATATGCAATCTTGGAATGCTTTGAATATGAGTTCTGTAGTTCATCATCTGGATTACTTACACACAAATAGTGGTTTATTAGTAAATCTAACAGTTGCTGAACATGTCCAACATTATAATAGCTACTTCAGATGGAATGACTGTCACTAACTATTTTGCCATGTACAACCAACTCTGCACTAAAGTCGTGTTTCAATGTTACAACTGTCTTCAATTTTGGAAAATCATAAGTGTGTACTAATATAAAGCAAATGTCTGGACTGTTTCTTACAAATTCAAAATCACTGTAACGGTCATTTTGTACTAGTCTGTGACATTTGACTTGACAGTCTAGATAATATTCTTGTTTTTTCTCTCTGACAAATTTATCCAAGTCTTCCTTTGGATCGTATTTGTAAACTCTGTTAACTGGTCAAGTATGACATAATGGTCATCTTCATATTGAAGACGCGAGTCACACGGAGTCTGCAGTTCTACAACATCTGGTAGACACCAGAACCTATCATCTGAAAAATTAAAAAAAAAAATTGTGATTACTCCTTGCCATACAAAAATAACCAAAATTTAAAAAAAATAGCTATATATAGGGGATAAGGCCCTGGAGGGACAGCTAACAGACCCTTTAAACCTAATGCAAGGCTTTGGAAAAATTGTTAAAATAAATGGCTGCACGAAGCACAGCATGATAAGGCCGCAGCACATTGAACGGGGGTATAAATAGGCAAGTGTTGACACAAAATGTGGACATAGCTTACAAATGTAGATATTACCTAAGAAATCTGTTGGTAAACTCAAATAACTCAATGCCAAAACAATGTTAAAATGTATCAACATAACTTCAAATTCTGGGAAAAATAAAAATCTTTTATTTTCTTTTAACTGCCCATTTGACCTCTTAATTATTGAAAATATAATAGTTTAATTTATCTTTATTAGAAAACCCAAATTTCACAAAAAAAGGCATACTAAATGCAAGACGATCCTCATGATCATATATCCAATAGCTCAACAAAGTTTGGAGTGAACTGGCAGAAGGGTTGTCAAGTTAAGGCACCATATATACTATATATACTAAGAGAAACGATACACAGATTTTATCAAAAATAATATTTTACTTCCTATCAGAAAAACATAACTCGTAAACAAAATGTATTTTTTGAAAGTAAGAATAAATGTTATGCCCGAACGTCTTTTACAATTTCTGAACCATCTCCAGTCACGGGCAAGGTCATTATCCGGATTTTTTGTTTTTGAAGACTTAAATAGTTTATATCTCCATATTTTCCTTTTTACCAAACTATCATATTTTCGAACTGGCTGACTTCAAACCTCTGTTGTTATGTCGACCATGAATTCCTCAGGTCTATTTTCCGTTTTTAGCTCACCTGGCTATGCCAGGGTGAGCTAATGCCATCACTTGGCGTCCGTCGTCCGTAGTCCGTCGTCTGTCGTCCGTCCGTCGTAAGCTCACTTTCAAAAATCTTCTCCTCTAAAACCACTGGGTCAAATTGAACCAAACTTCAACTGAATCATCACTAGGGTATCTAGTTTTTAATTTGTTATTTTCTATGTCTTACGTCATACAATATGGCTGTCGTTACTAAAAATAGAACATAGGGGGTAAATTACAGTTTTTGGCAAATAACTCAAAAACTGTTAAGATATTAAAAATCTGACGGTGTAAAAATGATCATCATGACAAGATCTACCCATGCTGAAATTTTGAAGAAAATCTGATAACCCATCTTAGAGTTATTGCCCCTTTTCCGTAAAATTTTCAAAATTTTGATGTTTTTTATTTTCTATTAAAAAAACTATAAGAGATAGACGTTATGTTTACTGCAAAAATGTTCAGCATGTTAAGATCTACCCACATGGAAATTTTGAAGAAAATCCGAGCACCTATATACGAGTTATGGCCCTTTATTGGTCAAATTTTTCATGATTTTATACTTTTTGAACTTGCTATGAGGTATGCGTAATGTTCATTGTTGAAGGCCTCATGGTGACTTCAAGATGAAGAACAACAATAAAAGCGTTGTTCCATTGCTGTGTTTTACCATGTATTTGTAGAGATTTTGTCTCATTTGCATTTACTCTATATCCCTTCATTGTTAATTTTTGTCCTATATTTCAAAAACGTTTTGAGATAGAAGTTAGGTTTAAATTGCAAAAATGTTCAGCAAGTCAAGTACTACATTTTATTGAACACCGTCAAGTTTTTTTACCTCTTCCAAGATGGCCGCCAGTGGGGAACTTAGTTTACCATTTGACCGAATGGGAAAATTAATACAAAGAACTTCTTCTTGAGAACCACCGAATGGATTTGAACCAAACTTGGCATGAATAATGCTTATGAGGTGCTGACCAAGTGTTGTTACTTTGGTGCCGATCCATTATCCAACATGGCCGCCAGTGGGTATCTTAAATTTTAACATTGGACCCTATGGGAAAATGCATACAAAGAACTTCTACTTGAGAACCAATGAATGGATTAACCAAACTTGGCATGAACGATGCTTATGAGATGCTGACCAAGTGTTGTTACTTTAGTGCCGATCCATCATCCAACATGGCCGCTAACGGGGGATCTTAATTTTAACATTGGACCCTATGGGAAAATGCATACAAAGAACTTCTACTTAAGAACCACTGAATGGATTTTAACCAAACTTGGCATGAATGATGCTTATGAGATGCTGACCAAGTGTTATTACTTTTGTGCCAATCCGTCATCTTACATGACCGACAGCATTGGATCCTATGGGAAATGCACAGAAAGATCTTCTAGAGAACTGCTGAATGGATTTAAATCAAACATGAGATGAATGATGCCTGTCCGATGCTGACTAAGTGTCACCAGCTGTGAAATTAATTTGACAAAAGATCTTCTTCTAGAGAATTGCTTAATAGATTTAATCATAACTTTGCATAAATGATGCTTATGAGAAGCTGACCAAGTGTTGTTATTTGGTACTGATCCATCATCCAACAATGCCGCCAGCTATGAATTGGACCCTAACGGGACATGCATACAAAGATATCATGGAAAACCACTGAATGGATTCAATTTAAACATTGCATAAATGAAACTTGTGAGATTTTGACCATGCTTGTTACTTTGGTGCTGATCCGTCTTCCTACATGGCCACCAGTAGCAAAACATAGGTTAACATTGGACCCAGTGGAAAATACATAAAAAGATCTTCCCTCTGAAACTGCTTGAACAATTTCAGTAGAATTTTGTTATGATAGTCCTTGGGTGACCCTCTTCAAAGTTTTATGTTAAATAAATGCCAGCAGGGAACGAAGTTTAACATAGGCCCCTTAAGTTTGGAAACTGCATTCAAAAATCTTCTCTGAAACTGCTTGAACAATCTTAACTAAATTTTATAAAAAGTTTCTGATTTTTATGTACATACACCACCAAATATGGACCATCAATTGGAAATTATAGTGCTGCATAGGACCCAGGTGAGCGATACAAGCTCTGGAGAGCCTCTTGTCAACTATTGTTGCATATAAGTGTAAAATGCGTGTTTCGCGATCGTCTCATGGGACCAGCTGTCACGTGATTTATCATATGAAGTGCATGTTTCCTTTAGTTTAATAAGTAGTCATTAGCTTATTCTTCTTTTCACACAACAATGAATTGCGACGGCAAAAATCAAGATCGACGGTCTGACCGCGCTATTTCAAAGTTGATTTTGGATTGAACGGGGCATTGAACTGGGACACTTTTTTTCACTTTCTAAGATGGGAAATTGTTAAACTGTTGCAGTGTCCCAATTATTGACATCAAACAGTTTAAATCATCTATCAGTTAACGATCATCGGATTTTGATTGTATCCGTTTCGGAATTGATTTTTAATTTGAATAAACATATGCGTTTTGGCGTTGAATACATTAATATACTAGAATTAAAACTTCAAATTGCGAAATACAAAAATATTTACAAAATTAAATATGAACGTTTCTTTTGTTGAGAAGTATATAAAACAGACAGACAGACAGATGAACAGACAAGCGAACACTGGTATACCATAATACATGTATGTCCATTATTAGAAAGTTATACAAAGATTATTTTTTTCTCCATTTGGCCCTCTTTTGACCTCTTGTTTTTTTTAGGTAAACATAATGTCAAATCTTTGGACATAATTCAGCTGTGCAATTTCATATAAGAAATAAAATGAAACAAACCCCATCTCCATACCATAAATACATGTAATAAATTCAAATAAATAAAAAC
>MJUU01018857.1:24000-59257 GCA_002080025.1 Modiolus philippinarum
ATACATGTAATAAATTCAAATAAATAAAAACATCAAATTGAATCTAAATTTTATATAAGATCCTTTTTTCTGAAAGGGTTGGGGGCTAGGAACCTGAAATTCAAACCTATGTTTTCCCTCTACTAGAAGCAAAGTTATGATTTCCATAGCTGCCATAGCAGTGGGTCTCGATTGGGGTATAAGCGGGGAGCTGGATTTATTCTACCTTTTTAAGTAAGCAGGAAATGGGATCATGGTGTGCACATGAAAACAGGAAAGGTCAAGCATGAAGCAGGAACCACCGAAAAAACAGCCCATGGAACGGGAAAAAAGGTATCCTCTTTAAAAGTTTTTGTAAAATATTTTCCTGCTCAGGAAACGCAGTGTTTCTCATTCCTGTTGTTAAATAAACCACCTTTATTTCAAAACAACCATCTCTCACCTTAGGCAGTTGTTTGATTTTATATGAAGTTTGAGATCATTTTCATTGATATAAATGCCAAAGCCTCCTAATTGTGGAAAACAACAAATTTTTTGCTCATAAAAATTTTAAGGATCTGTGGACTGGAAGATATTTCACAAAAGAAGTGTCTACAGAAAACCCTGACCCAAGCTTCATACCATGACACAACCTAAAAATTTTGCTGACTTCATATTTACATATATACATGTAAAACAAGAGCTGTCACCGAATTGCAGTCCTACATACCCCTGTTTCATTGTACACTGAATCAATATCGCAAATGCAATTTTAAAAGAAACAAAAATACGAGTCTAAAGGACACAATGCCCCGCCTAACAACTGTTTTGAACAATGGTATATTTTGTGATCAGTAAAGCATGAAGTTGGTTGCATGGATATATTTTTATTATGATTTTTGTTTAATTATACACTAAAAGGTATTTAATAAAATTTAATGATAAAAGCTCACATCCTTCACAGAAAAGAAACTTAAACCCATGGATAAACCTCAAACTATCCCCTTTTTCCATGATCAGTGAAGCATGAAGTTGGTTGCATGGGTAAATATTTCCAATATTTTTTGTTTATTTATATCCTAGTGTGTTTCTATATAAAGAATGACAATAACTTACATAATACATCCTTCAACAAAAAAACTTCAACCCGAGGGACCTCATACTACCCTCTTTTTCCATGATCAGTGAAGCATGAAGCTGGTTGCATGGGTAATATTTATTATGATTTTTGTTTAATCAGATGCTACTGTGTAATGTTAAGGTAATGTTAGAAAATTTCTCATTAAATATAGTTATCAAATAATCAAAAACGTGGTCTGATACTCAAATGAAAAGATTGCTACGTGTAGCTATGTGTCCCCTGCCGCTGCAGTAAAGTCGATAAAGTCCCATAATTCATGTAAAAATTTGCGAATCAAAATGGCGGCAGGATATGATCAACTGCATTACGTGGCAAACAGCCAAGCGAAATTTCAGCAAAATTCCTTAATTGGATTTTGAGGAGATGTGTCCACAAAGTCTTCCTATGTTGTAGTATGCATTAAGTCAATAAAGTCCCATAACCCCGTCGATTCAAAATGGTGGCACAATATGATCAAATACATACATGGCAAATGTTCAAACAAAATTTCAGCATAATCCGTTCAGTGGTTTCCGAGGAGTTGCACCCTCAAAGTGTTCCTAAGCTGTAACATGCATTAAGTCGATAAGTCCCATAACTCCTGTAAAATTTGTCAAATCAAAATGGCGGCATGATATGATCAACTTCAGTTGGTGACAAACAATCACAAAAAAATTCAGCAAAATCTAACCAGTGGTGTAAGAGGAATTGCGCCTACAAGAGATGTGACACACGGACGCAGACCATTACAACCCCCTCCGTCGCCTTGCAGTGGGGGGCAATAAATTGCTATGATCTAATACACATGGAGACTAATAATCCTGGAAAATTTGAAGGAAATCTGAGTAGTGGTTTTTGAGGAGTTGCGTCCACAAGATATGTTATTGTATAACATTGTTCAATTTTGAAAGTCCAGTAACCCCTACAATATTTGACGAATCAAAATGGCGATGCGGTATTACCTAATGGTGATTAACAATCCTGTAAAATTAGAATGAATTCGGACCAGCAGTTTCTGAGGAGTTGCGTCCACAAGAAATAATCAAATTCCCATAACTCCAACAAAATTTGACGAATCAAAATGGCGATGTGATATGAAATTAGTACTAATGGTGACTATCAATCCTGTAAAATTTGAATGAATTCTGACCAGCGGTTTCTGAGGAGTTGTATCCACAAGATTTGCCATTGTATGACAATGTGGAAATAATCAAAGTCCCATAACTCCCACAAAATTTGACGAATCAAAATGGCGATGTGATATGATGTAGTACTAATGGTGACTAACAATCCTGTAAAATTTGAATGAATTCTGGTCAGGGGTCTCTGAGGAGTTGCGCCCACAAAAAACGTGACACACGGACGCAGACCATTACTATGTCCCTCTGTCGCGTTGCAGCGGGGGACAATTATTGAACTAGAGAATGTGTTTATAAAACATGGACGCCCGCCGGCAATTTAACCGCAACAAATACCTACATCAATCAGGCATAAATCACTGCAATGTAATAGAATCCGGGAGTACTGTTACAAATGATTGTTTAATAAATATATTACAGATGATTGTTCAATAAATATCAGATGAGTAACTGACCTAAACAAAACAAGAGCTGTCGCCGAATGGCAGCCAGTTATACCCCCGCTCATTGAACACTGAATCAATATGGAAAGTACTAATTTAGGTTTGTAGGGATACAATACAGGTGTGGACACAGTAAAAATGTGGAGGCAAAACAAGTATAGACACAAAGATAGATCCTCAAGAAATAATGTGAAAAATCAAAGATTTAACAGGAAGTAAATGAGTTGCAGACTTGAAAAGGGGGAGACACAGTACAACTCACCATACTAAAGCTTTAGACCAAATTCGAAGCAGAACTTCATACACAAGCTGAGCAATCTTTGACAAAAATTTCAATATATGGCTATAATGGGAGAAAAAAATCAAAGATATCGTCAAACATTGAAGTAAATGAGTTATGCACTTGAAAAGGGGAGAAACAGTACAACTCGTCATACTAAAGCTTCAGACCAAATATTAAATCATTACTCTATACATAAGCTGAGAAATCTTTGACCAAAAATTTCAATTTATGGCTATTACGGAAAAAATTAAAATTATCGTCAAAATAGGAAGTTGATGTGTTATGCTTTTGAAAAGGGAAGACACGTTACAACTCATATTACCAAAGCTTCAGGCCAGATATCAAATCTTTACTACATAAACAATCTGAGAAATTCTTGACGAAAAATGTTCCGGACAGACAGAAGGACAGACATGAGTAAAATAGTATACCCCCTCTCTTACGGAGCAGGAGTATAAATATTCATCTAAAGTCACTGAAGCATAAAATATAGGTAATGTCATAAAATGATCTATGAATTATGCAGTATTAACCATAATCATTAATTTGATTTTAAATATCATTATAATTAAATGTGTTGTTGTCATTTAGGAATAGGCCTAAATGCAAAAATTTAACAGCCATTGAAGTGTAAAATGTAGGTCCAAGTTACTAAATAGTCAAAGAATCAGGTAGTTCTCATATAGAAAATTCAATCCATGAAACATTATTGTGAAATTTTTGAGTAGTTGTTGGAAAATGGACTTGCAACACAAAATTTTACAAAAGTCACTCATCAATAAAATGTAGGTCTAAGTTAGATAGTATTCAACAATTTGTTGAGAAAAGGACCTAAACACAAAATTTAACCAAAGTAACTCAACCATGAAGTGTAGGTCATGGATACCTAATTCTTGGTGTATTTTGTAGTGTACTCATAAAGGTGAATGTTATGAGGCAATATTATAAAGATATCATGTATAGTTACTGAGAAATGGACCAAACGCAAAATTTAACCAGTCACTCAGCTATGAAATGTGTAGGTCATGGACACTAATGCTTGCTGCTTTGGGTAATTAGTACTCACCAAGATGAATATCATAAAAATATCATGTATAGTTGATGAGAAATGGACCTAAATGCAAAATTTAACCAAAGTGACTCAACCAAGAAATGTAGGTCAAGGACACCTAATTCTTAGTGTGTTGAGTAGTACTCATAGACATGAATGTTATGATGCAATATTATAACAATATCATGTATAGTTGCTGAGAAATGTACCTAAACATAAATTTAATCAAAGTCATTCATGTGTGAAATGTGGGTCATTGGCATCTTATTGTTGGTGCTTTGTGTAGTAATTATTAAGGTGAACACATAAAAATACATGTGGAGATCAAATACTAGTATGCTACTTACTGTAAATCTAACCTTTGCATATGGCCATTTTGACAACTTATGTCTTTTAAGAGTAGATAAAATCTTAACATTTGGAAGACCATTTACTCAAAGATGTTTTTAAACTGAAAGAGAACGAATTACCAATATGGTCTAAATGGAAAGCCAAAATTAGGGCAGAGCTTTGCATGAGGATGATAGTCTTTAACTTTCAAAGATATTTACAAAAATATAGATACATGTTTTTCATGTTTCCAGTTGTCTTTGGTCAGCAGCACTGTACTGACTACTGGGCTGGTGATTACCCTCAGGGACTTAATGTCAACCAGCAAAGGCATCAACCCAGTGGTAACAAATAACTAACTACCGAACATACTGTAAATTTACTTTCTGCATATGGCCATTTCGACAACTTGTGTCTCTTCAGTGCAGATAAAATCTAAACATTTGGAAGACAATTAACCAAAAGATGTTTATAAACTGATAGAGAACAAATAACTTATATTGTCTGATTGGAATGCCAAAATCAGGCAAGGACAAATCTTTGAATAAGGGAGAAACTCAATAGTTTTCAACAAAATTTACACAAATTCAAATACATGTGTTTCAAGTTTCCAAGTAAAATTGGCTTTCGGTTAGGCAAGAAAGTACTGACTGCTGCAGTACTGGGCTGGTAAATACCCCCAGGGAATAACAGTCCACCAGGTTGCAGTAATCAAATAATCATTGATAAAACCCCACATAATCAATCAATTAAGAAACCCATGAGAAGGCTAAGTTGTTATTTTTTTTTCTGTCATAAAATATATAAATGGCATGCATGATTGTTATGTTTTTACATATACATATTATTAATCAAAACACTAACTTCCAACCCAATATTGTGCATTGTAACTTTTACCATAACTTATTCAGGAACGTCATAAGTAATCATGAGTGTTTATATTTTTGTACTTTTTAAGCTGTAGTTTCTCTGATATTGCAAATTTTTAATATTTTTCACTCAAGCATAACATACAAGGCAAGGTAAAGTAATTTTGCTTTTCTACAGAAATGTTTTCTACCTTTTCTTATTAAATTAATAAATCTCCACAATATCTAGTGTGTGGCAAAAAAAGCATGTAATACAGTACAAACAGAGACATTCAGTGACAAATCACTGAAATCGGTGTTAGACATCAACACAGACAGATATTCAAGGACATATGTGAAACAGATAATAGGGGATTAACTCGCCTTCTCTTGTTATTGCCGTATGCCAATATTTATCATGTGAAAAATCTGAAAGTGTAGTTCAGTATCAGTTATAGCTGGCTTTAATAATAGAATAAACAAGATGTGTTTGTGAAACACTACAAATGCCCCCAGATTCTACAGTAAAATATATGAAAATACCCAATTTTACCCCTTTTTGACCCCTATGACCTTGACCTTTGACCTAATGTTTTTGCATATTTATGTTCCTCTTGACAAGACCTATACACTTGCCAAGTATTAAAAGTCTATCTTACATAGTTCAAAAGTTGTTAATTACCATAAAAACACCAAATTTAACCCTTTATTTGAAACAGATGAAGCCCCTTTGGGCATCTTGTTTATTGAAATAGTTTTAATTGATAAAAGTATCTGTTTAAACATGCTATAAGAAACTTACATCAAAATACTGCATCAAGATCCGACAAAAAATTGAAAATTCATTTTTTTTCCATTTGTCCCCCTTTGAGCCTCTTGTTTCTCAAAAACGGTAAATGCTACCTCAGATCTGTCGACATACTCCAGTTGCGCAATCTTATTAGCAATAACATAAAACAAACCCCGTCTCAATACGAATAATAATAAGGATTCTACAGTCAGATATGTGAAAACAGCCAAATTCACCCCTTTTGAACCTCTGTGACCTTGACCTTTGACCTGACTTTTTTTTGCATATTTATGTTCCTGTTGACTAGACCAATACACTTGCTAAGTATCAAATGTCTGCCTTATATAGTTCAAAAGTTATAGCCAAGGTTCGGACGCACAGACAAACAGACAGACAGACAGGACAAAAACAATATGGCCCCCGATCCTCGATCTGGGGGCATAAAAAAAGGGTTTTTGAAGAATCTATTGAACTTGGCGACCACATTTTTTACCAGTATTGTTGATTTTTAAAAAAAAAACGATAATTTTTAAAATTTGGTCGAGTCAGACTATTTATTTTCAAAATTTTGCGGGCCAGAATATTTTATTTTCAAATAACATAATCGTATCGTACCAATAAATCTAAGGTCAGATTTTTTATTTTCTTGGATGTGCAGGCCAGATCATTTACTTTCAACTTTTTCAGGGACAGAATATTTATTTACAAAATCTGCCAGCCCCCCCCCNCTAACAGTCCACCAGGTGCAGTAATCAAATAATCATTGATAAAATCCCACATAATCAATCAATTAAGAAACCCATGAAGAGGCTAACTTGTTATTTTTTTCTGTCATAAAATATATAAATGGCATGCATGATTTTTATGTTTTTAGATATACATATTATTTATCAAAACACTAACTTCCAACCCAATATTGTGCATTGTAACTTTTACCATAACTTATTCAGGAACGTCATAAGTAATCATGAGTGTTTATATTTTTGTACTTTTTAAGCTGTAGTTTTTCTGATATTGCCAATTTTTAATATGATTCACTCAAGCATAACATACAGGGCAAGGTAAAGTAATTTCGCTTTTCTACAGAAATGTTTTCTATCTTTTCTTATTAAAATTAATAAATCTCTCACAATATCTAGTGTGTGGCAAAAAAAGCATGTAATACAGTACAAACAGTGACATTCAGTGACAAATCACTGAAATCTGACGTTGCATGTCTGTGTCAGACATCAACACATACAGATATTCATGGACATATGTGAAACAGATAATAGGGGATTATCTCACCTTCTCTTGTTATTGCCACATGCCAATATTTATCATGTGAAAAATCTGAAAGTGTAGTTCAGTATCAGTTATAGCTGGCTTTAATGGTTTTTGAAGAATCTATTGAACTTGGCGACCACAATACTGGTATACCAGTATTGTCCACAATACTGGTATAAATTTTTAATAGATAATTTTTAATAGATATTGCTGTTGTAATTAACACGATTGGACAACAGTTATACATAAAATATCATAAGGCCGGATCGACTTTTAGGATAAGGCTGTATTGGCATGAGGCCGGAAAATACAGGGCTGGATAGGCAAGGACAGATTTGTTGTAAGGCCAGAACGTCTTGTTACACCCGAAAATTCGGGAATGGCCTAAAATACAATTTTTCCTAAGTCGAGTACAATAGACATGCTATATATGTTTTCGGGGTATCTTTATACTTCTTTAGCGAATGGTGACATTGGGAAAGTCCTATCTCTAATATGTGGGGTGCTACCAGGGTCCAAAATTTTGACAAGGGGTCATTCATTACATTCTAGTATATATTTCAAAGGGACATAGGCCACATACCCCCTTTTCTCTTTTCGTTAGAGTCGGTGCTGTCCTCGACTGGTGTATGTTCGATGCTGTTCAATACGTCATCTAGCTAGCAGATATTTTCTTTTCTTGCCAAGATTCCCTAGTGTAGTAGTCTGTCTTCTTCTTTCTCTTAGACCTTTGGTCGTATCACTGATCTTTTGGTGAACTGGATTTTTGTTGAAATCCTGCATCCAGAACACCGTTTCCATGTATTGTTTTCTCATATGGTCTCTATAAGGTTTCATGATCAGAAAAGCATAAAGTTAGTAGCATGGATAATTTTTTATTTAGATTAAACTTAACTGTGAACTGAGTTCACAGACTTAAGTCATATGATTGATTTTTACCACACAACATGAATCATTGACTTATCATTTACAGATAGCAGGATTCTAACATGGTCACTAGACAGTGAAATTTAGGTCACAGATAATATCCATATAGCAGATTGACATTTTCTAAACGAAATCAACCCCATATACCAAATATCACTGAATTATCATAACTAGTTACTGAGAAACTGACCTGATGAGAAAAAACTTAACATTGTCACTTAATCTAGAAAATGAGGTCACAAAAAAAATCATAAAGCAGAATATCATGTACTACCAATGACCAACATATCATCGACTTTCCATAAATAGTTACTGTGAGACTGACTTAATTATAGACCACGCAATTGAGGCCAGGGACAAAAGCACTATCGCAATGCTGTCCTCTACTACCCAAGACCAACCTACATACCAAATTTCATTGTCCTACCACTTACATCTATTGAGAAACTGATCTAATCAGAAAAACTTGACCATATTCACTAGATCATGAAACTGAGGTTACGGTCAAAAGCCATATAGCAGACAGTCATGTACTACTCAAAATGAATCTACATACCAAATACTGGTGCCCTCCCAATTATATTTATTGTGAAACTGATCAAGTAAAAAAAATAATCATTTTCACTCGACCATGAAAATGAGGTCAAGATCTAACCCATATGACAGACAATCATGTACTATAAATGAAGAACAACCTACATACTTTATAGCATTGCCCTACCAATTACAGTTATTGAAAAACTGATCTTATCATAAAAACTTAACAATGTTCACTAGACCCTGAAATTGAGGTCATGGTCAAAAACATTATGTCAGACTGTCATGTACCAAGACCAAGCTATTTGCCAAATATCATTAACATACCACTTGCAGTTATTGAGAAACAGACCCTAATCACAAAAAACTTAACATAGCAACTTGACCATGAAGGTGAGTCGAAGGTCAAAAGCCATATGACTGACTGTCATACTAACCAAGACCAAGCTATATATCACATATAATTGACTTACCACTAGTAGTTATCGAGTCACACCTAATCACAAAAAAAATAACCTGGGCGCTGGACCGTGAAATTGAGGTCAAGGTCAAAAGTCATATGGTAGACTGTCATGTACTAACCAAACCAAGCTATATATCAAATATTATTGACCTACCATTTGTAGTAACTAAGAAATAGACCTTATCACAAAAACTTAATCTGGGGACTGGACGGTGAAATATAGGACAAGATAACATGATTTTTGTGTCTGCAAGATAGATTTTGATGCAAGCTACTCAAGGACCAAATATTATGTTCCTAGATCGAAGGGTTCCATAAAATAACTTGAGTTTAAGCCGTTGCCACTGTCATACGCAGCCACCCTATTGATTTATGTTTAACTCTATACAACCTATACAACCTTGCATGTTGAAACAATTGGAATATGCATTGTCTTTCTCAACATATATTTATTTGTGTTGCTTTGACATCATTCAAGACTTATTTTTCAACCGGAAATCACACTTAAGGAATGTAGGGCTATGTGAAATGTTCCAAAGCCCTGATGTTTTTAATCAATCCTTTTCACTACCCCTATTCACTTTTTAAGCAGGATGACTGGACTGATTGTGACACTGATCAGTTTAAATTTCCATACAACTTATATGTATGAAGCATTTCAAATTTCTAATGTCTTTATTTAATCATTCTTTTTTTTTAATTTAAGTAGGACAAATAGGGCTTATTGACACTGATTAGTTCCAAATTTGTTAACATACAGTAGAGCCCGTTTGTAACAAACCGGCTTATAATGAAGGAAAGAAAGATCCCGGATCCAAAAGCCATTAGCACAAAGTATTATTGAAGGCTTATTAAATTTTTTTGTAACAAAATCATGTTTATAGTGAAGAAAATTAAAAGCCGAACAGCATTTCAATTACTAACTAGAGGCTCAGAGACTGGGCCTGTATCGCTCACCTGACAAAATGCTTCTATGACATGCTTGACGAAAAAAAGATGTTTTTTTTACCGATGGGGTCTAATGATTAGCTATGTTCTCCATTGGCACCAGGGTTTTTGTCTGATCCTATTGAAATGAGTAATCTTTGCACAGGACCTTCAAAACATCATTCCAATACAGTTTATTCAGATTTGCTTGAATAGTTTCTGAGAAATTATGAAAAGTATGGTTTTCACATACTGGGCTATGATGTTAAACTAATGTTCTGCAATGGAGGCCATTTTTTTCGTCGATCAAAATGAAATGAATAATTTTTTTAAAGTACCTTCCATACATAATTCTTGTAAAGTTTGGTTGAATTTGCTTCAGCCCTTTCAGAGCAGAAGACGAAAATGTGATTTTTCCCACAGGGTTAAATGTTAAACCTAAGTTTTGCACTGGTGGCCATGTTTTTTATCGGATCGGAACGAAATGAGCAATCTTTGTTAAGGACCTGCCACACATCATTCCTATAAACTTTGGTTGAATTTGCTTCAGTGGTTTCAGAGGAGAAGATGAAAATGTGATTTTCCCATTGGGTCCAATGTTAAACAATGTTCCGTGCTAGCGGCCATATTTTTTATTGGATTGAAACAAAATGAGCAATCTTTGTAAAGGACCTTCCATACCTCATTCCTGTAAAGTTTGGTTGAATTTGCTTCAGTTGTTTCAGAGGACGACATGAAAATGTGATTTTCCCATAGGTTCCAATGTTTAACCACTTTCCGTGCTTTCCGTGCTTGCGGTCAAGTTGATGTTCAACTGACCTCATCAAAAACAGAAATGCTTTATAAGACTTAGTGTTCGTGGAAAGAAAATTTGATTGGGCTGTTGGTTAAATCAAGCAACCTGGCGATGCATAATAGTAATGCAGATAGTAAAGAGTTTTGTCAGTTGTGAAAAGGATGAACACCAATTTTATTACTCTATTTAATTGACTTGACTGGTCACGGGTCAACTATATAGGGATTAATCGTGTTAAAATTACCTACCAGACAGAGAAAATTAAGCAACGCCCCACCTGTTCAATGAATTAGAGTAATAGGTCAGAATTAAACTTTGATCCATTTTGCCCAGTTTTGGCATGCAAATATTTGTTTGTTTTGAGGGGGGTCCAAGTAAAAATTAATAATCAGCAAATGTGAATCAAAGGTATTCAATGTACATGAAATTCAATTATGATATCTGTTTTAAGCAGTGAGAAAGAAGGTAAGTTTACTAAAGTATATAAAGTGTGTAAAAAATTGATTGATAATGAACAATTGGGTTGAAAAAGTTCGTCGCACGCTTATAATACAATATTTGGAATGAAAACAGTTCGTCACGAGTTTTGACCTGATTTTTTAACATCCAATGCAGGTCATGACCAGATTTTTTATCATAGGAGGATGACAGCTATGTCTTCTAACGAACTATGCTTATGAAGAATTAAGATAGAGAGGACCATGGAATTCTTTGCAAACAAACTCTACTGTAAATGCCATTCGGAAATAAAACAAAGAAATCCAATAATAAATTTATTCCAACATACATATACATTAATAACAAATATATATATAATTATGATAACAGTTTAACGACTTGGTCAGGAGTCCTTGGTACAATTCCTTGTGGTTCCTTGTAATCATTTTCTGATTTAACTATAGCCTCATACATTTGTTTGTAAGCACCACATATTAGATCTACTGACTGCTTTTTCACATTTTCTCTGAAAAAAAACATATTGCAATGATTTTGGTGTTAGTTTAAGGCCATTTACATCTTTTTCTCCTAAATCATGTTCCTTTTTTCAGCACATTGAAGAGATATAGGTTGTTGGAATGCAGCAATAAATTTAAATGCAATTTTGGTAAATAAAAAAATATATATATACAACAAATTCGATTTGTTTGACAAGTAAAAACTAAATCTACTGATTATTGCAGGATCCTTGAATCATTATTACACATGTATTATCCCAGAAACTAATAAATGAAAACGTCAATATTCTTGTGTCAATTGCATAACAATTAACCAACAATTGAAAAGATTTGGCTGGGAAAATGAAAAATGATGACAAATCTGTGTGAAAGAATGTGCAACAGGAAGATAATTTCTTTTCTAAAGGTATTTTTGGACTGGTTTCTAAAACAACAACTGCATTCTGCTGTCTACTTGAAGGTGACTGAATTACTTTTGATGTTGCCATGCATTTGTCTGCAATTAGATGAAATTTACCATCTGAAGGAATGACTGAACTAAATATGAAACTGATTTTTTATAAGACTAAAGAAACATGAATTAGAATCAAATCTACTGTACATATTTTGTGGCAAAAAGCAATTGGTAAACCCATAGAGTTAAATGTACCTGTATAGAACCTTACCTGACTCTTGCACTCAATATCAAACTACATTGTGGAATGATAAGTGTATCTGGACTTGCTAAATAACTGTCAAATTTATTCTGAAATTGAAAATGCATATATGATTTTCTGATATATGAATTATACATACATTGTATATTAGATAAGGGATCTATCATGATCACCTGAAAACTGTAATTATTAAAATTTCAATGAGTCTCCTATAAAAAAAACTCCAAGTGATGGTAAAATAAAGTAGATAACAAAATAAAAATACACTTTTAACAAAAAAGACATATTTGTAAAAATAACGTTTCAGAAATTAAATAGAATTTAACATATGATTACAATGTTATATTTTGTTCGAACATGTAAATTTTATATAATCTAATTTGGCACCTTTTTATACCCCGCTCACGAATGTGGAAGGGGCATATAGTGTTACCCTTGTCCATTCTTCCGACCGTCCATATGTCCGGTTAAGTATTGCGTTAAAGTCCATTTCTCAGAAACTGTAAGAGGTAGAATAATGATAATAGGTCAGTAGGTAGATCTTTGATAGTACTACATAATTCACTAGGTAGTTTGACTCTTTGACCTATATTTCATGCTTGAGTGACTCTGGTTCAGTTTTATGCTTACGTCCATTTTTCAACAACTATACATTTTAGGACAATATTTCATCAAGTTAATTGCCTTGATGAGTACTACCCAAATCATTGACAATAAGGTGGCTTTGACCTATATTTTCCACTTCAGTGACTTTGGTCAAGTTTTGCGTTAAAGTCCATTTCTCGACAACTACACATTATAGGACAATGATATTTCATCAAATTAATTGCCTTGATAAGTACTACCCAAATCATTGACAATAAGGTGGTTTTGACCTACATTTTACGCTTCAGTGACTTTGGTTAAGCTTTGCCTTTAAGTCCATTTCTAAACAACTACACATTATAGGACACTGATATTTCATCAAATTAATTGCCTTGTTGAGTACTACCTAAATCATTGACAATAAGGTGGCTTTGACCTACATTTTACGCTTCAGTGACTTTGGTTAAGTTTTGCATTTAAGTCCATTTCTCAACAACTACACATTATAGGACAATGATATTTCATCAAAGTAATTGCCTTGATGAGTACTACCCAAATCACTGACAATAAGGTAGCTTTGACCTACATTTTACACTTCAGTGACTTTGGTTAAGTTTTGCGTTCAAATCCATTTCTCAACAACTTCACATCATAGGACAATGATATTTCATTAAAGTAATTGCCTTGACGAGTACTGCCCAAATCATTGACAATAAGGTGGTTTTGACCTACATTTTACGCTTTGGTGAATTTGGTTACGTTTTGCCTTTAAGTCCATTTCTCAACAACTTCACATCATAGGACAATGATATTTCATCAAATTAATTACCTTGATGGGTACTGCCCAAATTAATGATAATTAAGTGGCTTTGACCTACATTTTAATATGAGGTTATCCTTTGCAATAAATCTTTTGGCGGGGCATCCATGTCTTACAGACACATTCTCTAGTTTTTATTATATTCTGCCTGCTTGTGTTACTACAGATAATCCTTCCATTTCTCAGTTTTTCCCTTTCTTATAACCCTTGATAAGCTTACCATTGCTGATTTGGTAGCCAATATATCCATACCAGGCAAGTTAGATAAAGGTCCCTTTAAAAAAAATAGTAATTCTATTATTATTTTATTTACACAAATTTTTAGTTTTGAGCTCTTTTAATTTGTTTGATAAAAATTTGTTTGAATTTACTTATGCTTTAAATTTCTATTGTAGAATAAAAAACTTGTCAATTAAGTATGTGAAATACTAAAATTTTTCATGTTTTATGTAAAGGGAGACGACTACAATTAGTGAATATTTGAAAATATGACTACAATAAGTGAAAAATTGATGGCACATGTGACATTATGACTAAATTCACAGACAATCATAGTACAAACCTGTTTTGGTTGATGTTGCTGAACAGTAGCGTATATATGTGCCAATCCAACTCTGTTCAGTACAAATGAAGCCTGCTCACTAACTAATGTATCTACTTGTGCATCTACCTACATATAAAAAAGATAATAACATAATTTCTAAATAAACACAGACATTCAGTGGCGGTAACTTGATTTTTATTAGCATTCTTATAATCAAGGGCAATGCCAAGCACAGCATGATACGACCGCAGCATGTCGACCACTGAAATTTCAACAAGTGTAGTTTAAAGTGAATGTGAAGAGCTTGACACAATAATTAGATGGACACAAACTAGGGGAAAAAAATCAACCCTTTTGATCACTTATTGATAAAAAAAATGGTAAGAGCTAAAAAAAATATGTTACTACTAACTAAAACCTTACATCAAGATAGATCAAAAGAAAAAAATTCCATCAAAATCTGATGAAAAATAAAGATTTCACATATTTCTAAAAATTCCATCAAAATCCAATGAAAAATAAAGATTTGACATATTTAGAAAAATTGCAATTTTGGTCCCTTGTAGCTCGGAAACAGAAGGAGCTACATCAAATCTGTTGACATACTGCTGAAAGCTTAGATCAAGAGGAATCCAAAGAAAAAAATCCCATCAAAATCTGATGAAAAATAAAGATTTGACAAATTTAGAAAAATTGCAATTTTGGCTCCTTTGACCGCTTGTAGCTCGGAAACAGGAAGAGCTATGCCAAATCTGTTGACATACTCCTGAAAGCTTAGATCAAGAGGAATCCAAAGAAAAAAATCCCATCGAAATCGGATGAAAAATAAAAATATTTAATAATCTGCAAATTTGCAATTCTGGCCCCGTTTGGCTCCTCATAGCTGGGAAACGAAACAAGTTACCAAACATCTAATAGCTAAGCGCCATATTATCTTTTCACAAGGAATGCCCTGTTGGGCCCCATTTATCTCATGAACCATACATGCCCCATGAAATCTGTTGGCATACTACTGATTGGAAATTTCCTAAGCAGCACACTGAAAGAAACCACATCAAAATCCGATAAATAATAAAGATTCTACAGCCATATATGTGAAAACACCCAATATAACCCTTTTTTGGCCCTTTTTAAAAACGGGTGGGGTCACAATGACCAAAACTAATCCAAGCCTTCCTTCTGGGCCAAAGAACATTGTGTTAAAATTTCATAAGGATTGATCAACTGGAACTTAAGTTATTGACCAAAAACAAAAGTGTCTACAGACTACAACGACAATGACAGCACCATACCATTATATGACCGCAAAATTTTTGAGGTAGTACAAAAATTACATGATGTTAATCACTGTGTTGAAGACCGTACGGTGACCCCTAGATGCTTTGTTTTAGGTTGTTTTAACCTGGATATGGGATGTTGTCTCCTTGACATTTACCCCATTTCCTTCCTTTTTCATATGCTATGCTTCATTATGTTTATTATTATACTGATTGCATTGATTCCATTTTTGGTAGTCATTTTTAATACATTTATATTTAAAAAAAAACACTTGTTAAAGAATTTAAACAAAAATTATTTCTAAATCCACGCCTGCGTCTGCCAAAAAGGTTGCCGCATCAAATTTTTTTGGGAAACTTTAATTTTTTTTTTTTTATAAGAGTAACTAAAAGCTCAAAGTCTTACAACTAGAGGCTCAAAGACTGAGCCTGTATCGCTCACCTGGAAACATGCTTCTATGCCATGCATGACCAAAAATATGTTTATTACCAATGGGTCTAATATTAAGCTATGTTCTCCATTAGCACCTGTGTTTTCGTCTTATCCTATTGGAATGAGTAATTTTTGCAAAGGACCTTCCATACATTTAGTTGAATTTGCTTGAATAGTTTCAGAGAAGATAATGAAAAGGATGGCTTTCTCATACCTGGCTCCAATGTTAAACTATGTTCAGCAGTGGAGGCCATGTTTTTTACCAGATCAAAATGAAATGAGTAGTTTTTGTAAAGCACTTTCCGTACATCATTCCTCAGTTTGTCTGAATTTGTTTCAGTGGTTTCATAGGAGAAGATAAAAATGTGATTTTCCCGTAGAGTCCAATGTAAAACTATGTTCATGCTGGGTGCCACGTTTTCTATGGGATTGTAAAGAAATAAGCAATCTTTGTACAGGACTTTCCATACATCATTCATGTAATTTTGGTTGAATTTGCTTCAGTGGTTTCAGAGGAGAAGATGAAAATGTGATTTTCCCATAGGGTCCATTGTTAAACTAAGTTCTGCGCTGGCGGCCATGTTTTTTATTGGATCGGAATAAAATGAATATTCTTTGTCAAGGACCTTTAGTACATCATTCCTGTAAAGTTTGGTTAAATTTGCTTCAGTGGTTGCAGAGGAAAAGATGAAAATGTGCTTTTTCTAACAGGGTCCATTGTTAAACCTAAGTTCCACACTGGTGGCCTTTTTTTTTTATCAAATCGGAAAAAAATAAGCAATCTTTGTAAAGGACCTTTAGTACATCATTCCTGTAAAGTTTGCTTGAATTTGCTTCAGTGGTTCAAGAGGAGAAGATGAAAATGTGATTTTTCCCATAGGTTCCAATGTTTAACCTTAGTTCTGCGCTGGCGGCCATATTGCTTATTTGATCGGTACAAAATGAGCAATCTTCGTAAAGGACCTTTAGTACATCATTCCTGTAAAGTTTGGTTGAATTGCTTCAGTGGTTTCAGAGGAGAAGATGAAAATGTGATTTTCCCATAGGGTCCAATGTTAAACTTAAGTTTAGCACTGGCGGCCATGTTTTTTAACAGATCGGAACAAAATGAGTATTCTTTGTCAAGGACCTTTAATACATCATTCCTGTAAAGTTTGGTTGAATTTGCTTCAGTGGTTTCAGAGGAAAAGATGAAAATGTGATTTTTTCCTATAGGGTCCAATGTTAAACTTAAGTTCTGCGCTGGCGGCCATGTTTTTTATCGGATCGGAACCAAATGAGCATTCTTTGTCAAGGACCTTTAGTACATCATTCCTGTAAAGTTTGGTTGAATTTGCTTCAGTGGTTTCAGAGGAGAAGATGAAAATGTGAAAAGTTAACAGACGACAGACGGACGGACGACGGACGCCAAGTGATGGCAATAGCTCACACTGACCCTTCGGGTCAGGTGAGCTAACAAGAGAAGGTAAAAATGGAAAACAGCCGCTAAACCTCTTGCCATTTTGTTTTTTGTTCAAATAATTCAATTTCAGACTACTTAACAATCAGTAGCTGAAACTACCCTGAAGATGCATCCACTAATCAATGATAATTGGCAAACCAAACACAAACTTTTACCTGACTCACTCATGCATGAAATGTAAGTCGAGGTGATCTAATGTTTTATTAGATGAAAAAGATCAATATTTTGTGGTTAACCCTAGGGTCCAATGTTAAATTTAAGTTATCCTCTTGTGGCAATGTTTTTTGTCAGATTGAGCAATCGTTGTTAGGGACCTTCCATACACATTCCTGAAAAAATTAGTTAAATTTGCTTCAGTGGTTGCAAAGGAGTTGATGAAAATGTAAAAAGCTTACAGATAGACAGAAGATAGACGCCAAGTGATGGCAATAGCTCACACTGACCCTTTGGGTCAGGCAAGCCAATAAAAGCGTAAAAGAAAATACTGCCAATCCAATCATTTTCTTGCATAAAAATTAGGAACCCCTGCATGACCTCAGTATAAGTCTTTTTAATTACCTGAGCCTGCAGCATTTCTAGTCTAGTATCTGTAAACTCATACAATGCCAGATTGTTTTGTATTAGGTATATACAGTTTATCATGTATGTAGCCATATCTGCTGTGTTCAGACGACTGGCTGAAACTGAACACATCTGTACTAAAGGGTCAACTATACTGTTTAATATCTGTGAAAAAAAAACAGAATTAATGAAATATTATTTCATATTTCATGTGATTCACTGAATGTAATAAGCATGTAAATTGAACATTCAATTATCATCAACATTATTCAGTAATTTGCTTTTTTTACACTTATAGTTATATGTTTTTGATATTTTAAAACTTGTCTGTACTTTAACAAGAGCTGTTGCCGAATGGCAGCCAAATATAATTCCCGCTCATTGACCCCTGAATTGATATGGTAAGTGCAAATTTAAGTTAGTGTGGACACAGTGTGAGTGTGGACAAAATACAAGTATGGACACAATGATAATCTCCAAGAAAGAATTCAAAGAAGTTCAAATGAAAATACTCTGTCGAAATCAGACAAATATAAACTTCATCCTTTTTTAGCCAATTTGACATTTTACACAAAAATCACAAGCATTAGAGAAACTTCATTACAACACTTTGAAAACAATTTTTCAAGAGGATTACAATGAAAAAAGTGTGTCTCTCCAGCAGTTTGATTTCACAATATCTACGCTTAAAATTATTTCTTTGAAGAAAAAAAAGATTATGGCAGAAGGAATTACCCATACATAGGGAATCAACAAAAATTCAAATAAAATTATTTCCCCTTTCTGGTTTCCAACAATAATTATATTCCTTCATGCACATCTCCATATAGTGTTCTTCCTTTGTGTAAAGTTTGATCAAAATCCTTCCAGTGGTGTAGGAGGAGTTGAGCTTACGAGGTAACCCATACATATGGAATTAATGAAAATTCAAATTTGAATTATAAATCTCCCCTTCCTGATGTCAAACAATAATCATATTCCTTCATGCATATCTACATATAGTGTTCTTCCTTTGTCTAAAGTTTCATCAAAATCTTTTAGGTGGTTTAAGAGGAGTTGTGCTTAGGAGGAGATAACCCATACATAGGAAATTAAGGAAAAGTCAAAGTCAAATTAACTCTCCTTCCTGGTTTCAGACAACAATTATATTCCTTCAAGCACATCTCCATATGGTGTACTTCCTTTGTATAAAGTTTCATCAAAATCCTTCAAGTGGTTTAACAGGAGTTGCACTTACGAGGTAACCCATTCATCAGGAATCAACAAAAAGTCAAAGTCAAATTATCTCCCCTTCCTGGTTTCAAACAATAATTATATTCCTTCATGCCATCTCTATATAGTGTCCTTCCTTTGTGTAAATGTTCATCAAAATCCTTTCAGTGGTTTAAGAGGAGTTGTGCTTATGAGGTAACCCATACATAGGGAATCAACAAAAAGTCAAAGTCAAATTATCTCCCCTCCCTGGTTTTGGACAATAATTATATTCCTTCATGCATATCTCCATATAGTGTCCTTCCTTTGTGTAAAGTTTCATCAAAATCCTTTCAGTGGTTTAAGAGAAGTTGTGCTTATGAGGTAACCCATACATAGGGAATTCCTTCATGCACATCTCCATATAGTGAAGTTTCATCAAAATCCTTTAAGTGGTTTAAGAGTTGTGCTTATGAGAAGTGTGGACAGACGGACGGACATACAGACAGTGATTCCTATATACCCCCAAACTTTGTTGATTGAGATTGCAGAATAAGACAAATCCTTCAAATGCATAACTTTCTTATATGAAACTAAATGTTTTTAGTGTTTCAGATTTTGCATGATTTGGACTGTTATTCAGTTTAAAAGGTTCAGAATATGTAACTAGACTCTACATATATTCAAGATAATCTGCATCAGCTTTTTTTAGAGAGGTTTCTAGTTGTAATGGGTTTGATTCAGCTTGCGGTCAGTTTATCCAGGTTTCTGGTTCAGTTAGTATTTTATTTCGACAGGCATCTGACTTTGTCAGGGTACATTTAAGATAAGATTCTGGTTAAATCAAGTTACAGTTCGGACAGGTTTTTGTTTACTAAAAATTCAGTTTGAACAGGTGTCTAAATACTGTAAACCAACTAGTTTTCGCAGTGATTTATTTTTGCAAGGGAGAAAAAAATCGCAAAAATAAATGTTTGTGAATTTCTTTTATCCATATTTCTCTAATTTCTAGCAAACATAAACACCTCCTGACTAATGGTTTGTCGAAATGATAATCAACATGGGTATTACTTGATCTCAGTTGGCGATTGGTCAATCATGTAAATGTCTCGTGTCAGTTTCTAGAAATAGTGCAACCGGATGAAATTAACACCTGCATCGTTGTCTAGCAAAACGGTTTTTGCATTTTAATGACTAAGATAACTCAATTTATTGATAAAATGACATTTTTATCAAAACTATTATATTTAACACCCCCTTCTATGAATGGTGCAATGATACACATAGCAACGATGATAGCAACAAAATGGCGCCATACTTAAGACTGGAGACTACGGAGATCACTTTACTTCAAATAAATTGAGTAGAAATTAGAGAAAAAATCTCTAACATTATTTTACGGTTTATTACGACAATTTCTCACATCTCGATAGTTAAAATTTCACATTTTAAAGTTCCCCGATAAACCTCGAACTTTAACATGTGAAAATTTAACTATCTCGATATGAGAAATATACGTAATAAACTGGAAACAATGTTAGAGACTATATATTAATGTACTAACAGAAATATAAAATTGTGAAAGTTAGACACTGTGAACTTAACCAGATGGGACAAAATGCAAAATAAAGTAACAGCCAAAATTAAAGTTGGTTTACAGTTAGCAAGTGTTTATTTTACACAGGTTTCTGATTTAGTATGGGCTCAGATTAAACAGGTTTATTGCATAGTCAATGTCAAGTCTAGACATGTTTTTGGTTTTGCCAGAGTAAGGTTTGAATAAAATTCAGATTTCTTTAGGTTCACTTTAGAGAGGTTTCTGGTTTAGTTTAGTCATGCTTCAGTTTAGGAAAATTGATACTGAAATTGGTAAAATATTTACCTTTTTATCTTTGGAAATAACCAGATAACTGGCCACCTTAAGATAGCCAGAAAGAGCCCAGCAAGTTTCTGCTTTAATCAGGTTCTATTTTAACACATTCCTGGTTTAGTCAGGATTACTGCAGACAAGTTTCTGTGTTTTATTTCACCACATTCTTGGTTTAGTCAAGGTTACTCCAGACTGGTTTTAGATTAAGTTGGTGTTCAGTTTTAACAGGATCCTGGTTTAGTAAGGGTTCAGTCCAGACAGATTTCATTGTACTCACCTGTTTAAAATCTTGTTTTTTGTTATCATAATCAACAACAGATGCATCATGGCAGGCCAAGATATCTTTCAATAACAGTAATGTCTGGTTCAGTGATGATGTAGGACCAAGATCTGATGGTGGTAGTTCTACTTTATCTAATAACTTGTTACCATGGCAATTCAAACTATTGAAAAACATTCTGTGGCTTAGATCTTGGATTTCAGTAATCGTTGAGAGCAATGCTGCATCCTGATTAATTATCTGACTAAAATTAAAAAGAAAAATGTACATGAAAGAAAGTAATTCAGATATAAAGATTACCATAAATATTCAAAATGATATAAAATTTTCCTTTGTATAGTTTCTAATTTAAAAGTAAGGAGTTTGATTTTGCTTCTGACTTTTTTTTTGCCACTTTAATTTCTACTATATAAATTTACTGCACTGTTATACATTAAAGCTTCACATGTGTAATATTTATAGTATAACTAATTGACCGTCATGAATATCAATAATAATATCACTCGTGTCTATTAACGCCGTGGATTAAACTCGATGGGAACAAAGTTCTGCGCCTCGTTTAATCCTTCTGCATTGCTCCGTACTCATGACATTTTTATTGATATTCATGATGGTCGATTAGTTATGCCTTTTATCATATTGATTTTCTACTCAAAATACAGAGATTTTAGATGCGGATTGCTTTTTCATTTCAATATGCCAGTTGTTTACTTGACGACGATATTGAAGAGATATTGTAACGTCACTTCATCATGACATCATCCGGTGACTAGAAATCCTTTATTTTCACCGCTGACAATATGACATTTATTTGAGAAAAAACTTAATAAATCACTGCTATCTATATAATAAGAAATTATGCAGCAAATCAAAAGTTTGAAAGAGTAATTCTTAGTATTTGTTTAAACTGTAAAAAATCTTTCTTTTTTCCATAAAATTTCTAGTGTACCTTTTATGCATAATTCTTTTAAAAGGCTTCCATTTTAAAATTTTTATAAATTTTTCAATTTATATTTATCCCAATAGCTTATTGAACAATTTCTAGGACAGAAATCTAAATAACTTCCTGTTGCAGTTTTCATATTATCTGTTTAACCTTGCATGTATAATTAGCCTTTGAATATCTAATTTCCATGGTCACTTAATGTATACTTTAAACAATGTCCACCTGTCCTAACTCAGTAGACCAATGGTGTAGGGTACTTGTTTATCATTTTATTAATAGTATACTGAGGTTTGGCACAGTATAACAACTTTCACAAAATTTACCCCCGAACCTTAGCAGCTCTATATATGGTGAAGGTTGTACTCAAAAAGGAAGTTTTTTTTCTAATTATGGGATTATCCAAGGGTTGATGTCCCTCCTATATTTTCTCCATTTATAATTTTGATTTTACACCAGGGTAAGTAATAAGGACAAAACAACAGACAGTGGCGGATCCAGACTTTCTGCTAAGGGGGGGCCCAACCAATATTTTTTTCAAAAGGGAGGGCCCGCAACCCAATTTTTTTAAAAACCCCTAGGAATTTTAAATATTTTCCGACCTAAGGGGGGCCCGGGCCCACCCGGCCCACCCCCCCTTAATCCGCCACTGACAGAGAAGTTATCCAACAAACATAAAACATACTGTACAGGTCACATGGAAAACGCAAAATCCTTGTTGTCATCACTGACAAATTTTGCCAAACGTGGAATTCCACCGCGATCTTGAACGTGGACAACCTAATTGAGAACGTGGACAAAATATTTACCTGTGTGGACCCCTCGTGACATCGTGTTGAACGTGAAATCATCGCGGGTCAGCATCTAGAAATCATTCTGTTGTCGTGAAAAATATAATTGAAAATATTGAGCTTAATGTCAACAAATGACCATTTTCCCCAAAATTATCATAATCAGAAAGTTTGACTAGTTGAAGTTATATAAATATAATTTTCTTTGACAACAAATGTTCCCATGCAGACCGTCAAGTTATTTTAGAATTACGATATTTGCAAGGCTAAATTTTTTGTTTGTCTCGTTGGCGTTGGCGTGAAAATAAGCATGAATATTCTGTCAAACCACTGTTCTTTCAAATATTTTCAAGCGGAAATTTGCGTAGATGGAAATTAAAATAAAATATTCACTGTCAACAACAAGAATCCCTCGGCGTCGTCTAGTTGCGTAATCGTCACTTGTCAGGTCTCAGATTTATAACTTTTATCAAAATATTCTGTCAAAAATTGTTGTCTATGAAATCTTTATCATAAATAGCTTAAAATTTAAAATAAAGCCTGGATATAGCACATAAAGCAGGAGTGCTTTCGGAAGCCATTAGATTTTATATATAGTAGATACGCACTAGGTAATTTTCTAAAAATAGAACAAAAACCGGCAAATGAAAAAAATCAATATCTCAGGTAATATGAATACAAATTAGGTAGAGGCGCTCTTTCAACAATTATTGAAGCATGCTTTTGATAACAAATACATACATATCTAGGAATGTTGAATGTTTTATTTATTTTTTTACATGCATTTGGTTTCCGTTTATAATGAACTTCGATACGACTGGGACAAAATGTTAGTCCCATGGTGTAAATATTCCTGAGTTTGTATGTTTGCAACGAAATCAAACATGTTAGTCTAAGGATGTAAATATTCCTCGATTTTTATGTTTGCAATGAAATCAAACATATGTACATCTAATATTTCCTCGGTGTGGCCGCGATGGTTCCACGAGGATTCCGTTTTCAAAAATTTGTCCACGTTGGGTCACGTAATTTAAGGTGGAAGTCCGCGATCGTCCACCCTGCTACACGGACTTAGCTAATCAGTCCACGTCGCGAAAATCCACCCAAAAACAAGGACTTTGCGTTCATCCGTGTGAGCTGTACAGTACATATAGTGTCTATGAGGTCAGCCTCAAAGCTACTTTAATATGTACAACAGGGCCCTGTTTCTTTCTCATCTGTCATCTTGTTAAATTAAATTTATTCTCTTGTTACGTTTCATCCAAACTGACTTCCATTTTAATGACAAAAATTGGCAAGATATTTTCTTATATGCATATGTTAAGTTTATATATATATCCTCAATTATGATATATGTTGTTCTCTGAGAGGGAAGTAATTGCATATTCATACATATATTTATAGAATATACAATGAATTCAAATATAATCCAAAGTGCTTGCTTTTTCATTGTTATTATCTGAATTCACCTATATTTTGATTTAATATGATATTTACATGTAAATACATACCCTATGGTATCATGATAAAACTTGAGTAGATTGTGTAGTTTATATAAAGTAACAGCATCTTGTTCTGACACCAACACTTGTTCCACTCTTACCTGTCAAAAATCAATCAATTTAGAAGTAAAAAACAAATTGCATCCTTAGCAAACACACATCGTAAATGAAGACTACTTGAAATAATTTCAGGATTCAAAATTTTCAAATTTCTACAAAAATGACAGGAACAAAACACATGTTTTCTACATCTGAATGGTGGCACAAGATAGGTTTTTTTCCTTTTTTTTTAAGGGGGGGGGATACAGCATGACAACTGTCTTAATATACATTTATATTATAGTGATGACATAGAGCATCTAAATTCAGTCTTAATTATGGAAATATTTATTTGAACTAACTATAACCAATATAGGATTCTGAATACAATGATAAAGGATTCAGAAAAGAGTTTATATCTTTAGAATTTTTTTTTATAATAAAGATGATAATATACAAAATAGGTTGCCTACTTACTTTAAATGGTCTACAAACACCCTCTGTTATATGTCCTAATACTTCCTGCACCTGATCACCTGTAGCTACAACAGAAAATTCAACTAAGAAATTCCTTACTACTTAGAACAAGAGGCTCTCAAGAGCCTGTATCCCTCACCTGGGACCTGCAGCACTATAATTCCAAATTGATGGTCCGTCTTTGGTGGTGTATGTACATAAGAATCAGAAACTTTTTATAAAATTTAATTAAAATTGTTCAAGCAGTTTCAGAGAAGATTTTNGATCTTCAGTCTCTCAAACTTTGGTAGCTCGTCAAAAATCACACATCTTGAACTGTATTTAAAGTCTGATAATGTTTTCCTATATTTCTTTGTTGGGCTTTTTGACAAAAAACATTCTTGCTAAGGACAACCTTCAACACCAGTTTTGAAGTCGAGACATCATTTTATAAATGGCGGTCAATGAACAATTTTCAACATCGGCTTTTGAAGTCGCAACATCAATATCTATTTGGAAACCAAATTTCATTGAAATTGGACAATGTTGAATTTTCCCGCCTTTTTTGGTGGCCATTTTGAAAATGGCGGTCGACGAACACTTTTCAACACCGGTTTTGAAGTTGCTACATCAGTATCTATTTGGAAACCAAATTTCATTGAAATCGAACGATGTTGAATTTTCCCCCCTTTTTTCGGTGGCCACTTTGAAAATGGCAGTCAATAAACAATTTTAAACACCAGTTTTGAAATCCACCCAGCATGGCAAACATTTTATCAATTTACACTTAACCTTCATCAGCTATTGTTTTGGAAATAAAAGACGAAAAATATGAAAATTTTGAAAAAATTCCATGAAACCAGAGGCTCCCAGGAGCCTGAATCGCTCACCTGGCTTTCAGTTGCCACAATCATGGTAACATTGTAAGTTATACAGTTGATCTTCAGTTTCTCAAACTTTTGTAGCTCAAACACCTCCAATATCTTGAACTGTTTTTAAAGTCTGATCATGTTTTACTGTATTTCTTTGTTGGGCTTTTTTTGACAAAAAATGTTCTTGCTAAGGACCACTTTCGACACCAGTTTTGAAGACGAGAAGACTCGAGATGTCATTTCGTAAATGGCAGTCAACAAACAATTTTCAAAATCGGTTTTGAAGTCGCAACATCAATATCAACTTCTAAATCAAATTTCATTGAAATCGGACTAAGTTGAATTTTCCTGCCTTTTTTGGCGGCCATTTTGAAAAAGGCGGTCAACAAACAATTTTTAACATCAGTTTTGAAGTTTTGACTTCAAGACAAGTTTGGAAACCAAGGAGGCGCGCGATTCATTGTCCTGGACGTCCTGCAAAGTACTGTACAACAATCGAGTGACTGAGAACAGTGTTCTGGATCTGTTCCATCTGTACTGACTTCAGAGGTGGTGTAGTGTGCACAGTTCGCCATTAAAGATGGAGTCAAACGTAATGAATGCAGGAAAACAAATGTGAATTTAATGAATTTGTAACATAACAATAAATGCTTTCTTAAGGATAATAAAGAAAATACTTTATCCCAGCTGAAGCGAACTTAGAAAACATTTAAGAGCTACTGATTTCTTCATTGAAAGATGAATACATTTATCAAAAGACTTGTTTAACGAAAATCTAGTCAAATATTAATTACTAAATAAAATTAAGAACTCAGTCAATCAATTACGTTGGGAAATTCATTTCATATTGCAAAATATTGAGCCAAATTATCATGACATCCTTTCATATTATTGGAACATTTTTTAAAAATATTATCAGTTTTAATATATAATTTTTGGCAAGTGTTAAACCTACAATGCAAGGCATTTTACTACAACTACAGATTCTATTGCGCCATCATTGTATTTTCTTCATTATCAACAAATTCGTTCGCGAAGTAGCTATCACACAATCGACGTCCATTTTGATATAAGAACATCCTGTTCCAAGACATTCGATTCGCTTGTCCAGAACATTGTGATCGGAACATGTCCAGCACAGAGAATCGGGTGCCCCCTAAATGTCATTGAAATCCGACAATGTTGAATTTTCCCGCCTTTTTTTGGCGGCCATTTTGAAAATGGCGGTCAATGAACAATTTTCAACACCGGTTTTGATGTCGCAACATCAATATCTATTTCGAAACCAAATTTCATTGAAATCAGACAATGTTGAATTTTCCCGCCTTTTTTGTTGGCCATTTTGAAAATGGCGGTCAACAAACAATTTTCAACACCAGTTTTGAAGTCGCAACATCAATATCTATTTGGAAACCAAATTTCATTGAAATCGGACAATGTTGAAATTTCCTGCCTTTTTGGCGGCCATTTTTAAAATGGCGGCTAAGGAACAATTTTCAACATCAGTTTTGAAGTCGCCACAGCATTGTAAACATTTCATCCATTTACACTTAACCTTCATCTTCTATAGTTTTGGAAATAAAAGATGAAAAATACAAAAATTTTAAAAATTCGGTGAAAAAAGGGCAATAACTCCTACAAGGTTTCATGGATTTTCTTCAAAATTCCAGGGAGGGTAGATCTTGATATGCTGAACATTTTTGCAATTTACACTTTACCTCTTTCTGTTACTTTTTGAAATAAAAAAAACAAAAAATGCAAACATTTTGAAAATTTTACGGAAAAAGGGCTATAACTCCGAGATGGGTTTTCAGATTTTCTTCAAAATTGCACAGTGGGTAGACCTCATCATGCTGATCATTTTCACTCCGTGTCAGATTTTTGATATCTGTGACGGTTTTCGAGTTATTAGCCAAAAACTGCAATTTACCCCTATGTTCTATTTTTAGCAATGGCGGCCATGTTGTTTGACCAGCCAACTAATCGAACACAATTTTGAGAAGCCATACCCTGGTGATGATTCAAGTCAAGTTTGGTTACATTTGGCCCAGCGGTTTCAGAGGAGAAGATTTTTGAAATTGTTCACGGACAGACAGACGACGGACGACGGACGCATAGTGATGGCAAAAGCTCACATGGCCTTTTAGGCCAGGTGAGCTAAAAAGGGCAATAACTCCTACAAGGGTTTTTGGATTTTCTTCAAAATATCAAGGTTGGTAGATCTTGATATGCTGAACATTTTTGCAATATACACTTGACCTCTATCTGTTGATCTTTTTGAAATAAAAAATAAAAAATGCACAAATTTTGAAAATTTTACGGAAAAAGGGCAATAACTCCCAAGAAGGATTTTTGGATTTTCTTCAAAATTGCAGGGCAGGTAGATCTTGCTATGCTGATCACTTTTACCCCGTCAGATTTTTGATATCTGTAACGATTTTTGAGTTATAAGCCAAAAACTGCAATTAACCCCTATGTTCTATTTTCTATTACCGCTTATCGAACACAATTTTGAGAAGCCATACTCTGGTGATGATTCTGGCCAAGTTTGGTTACATTTGGCCCAGTGGTTTCAGAGGAGAAGATTTTTTAAATTGTTGACAGACAGACAGATGGATGGACAGAAGGATGACGGACGACGGATGCATAGTGATGGCAAAAGCTCACATGGCCTTTTAGGCCAGGTGAGCTAAAAACCGAGATTTTAGATGCGGATTGCTTTTTCATTTCAATACGCCAGTTGTTTACTTGACGACGATAATGAAGAGATATTGTGACGTCACTTCATTCAGACGTCATCCGGTGACTAGAAATCCTTTATTTTCACCGCTGACAATATGACATTTATTTAACTGAGAAAACTTAATAAATCACTGCTATCTATATAATAAGTAATTATGCAGCAAATAAAAAAAGTTGGAAAGAGTAATTCTTAGTATTTGTTTAAACTGTAAAAAATCATTCTTTTTTCCATAAAATTTCTAGTGTTCCTTTATGCGTAATTCTTTTAAAAGGCTTCCATTTTTAAATTTTTATAAATTTTTCAATTTATATTTATCCCAATAGCTTATTGAACAATTTCTAGGACAGAAATCTGAATAACTTTCTGTTGCAGTTTTCATATTGTCTGTTTAACCTTGCATGTACATGTATAATTAGCCTTTGAATATCTAATTTCCATGGTCAGTTAATGTATACTTACAATGTCCACCTGTCCTAACTCAGTAGACCAATGGCGTGGGGTACTTGTTTATCATTTTATTAATAGTATACTGAGGTTTGGCACAGTATAACAACTTTCACAAAATTTCAAAAATATAGTGTCTATGAGGTCAGCCTAAAAGCTACTTTAATATGTACAACAGGGCACTGTTTCTTTTTCATCTTGTTTAATTAAATTTATTCTCTTGTTACGTTTCATCCATACTGACTTCCATTTTAATGACAAAAATTGGCAAGATATATTCTTATATGCATATGTTAAGTTTATATATATCCTCAATTATGATATATGTTGTTCTCTAAGAGG
Organism: Modiolus philippinarum; assembly: GCA_002080025.1. Lineage (NCBI taxonomy): Eukaryota > Metazoa > Mollusca > Bivalvia > Mytilida > Modiolidae > Modiolus > Modiolus philippinarum. The sequence continues at coordinate 53,646 of MJUU01018857.1, forward strand.
GAAGTACCGGTAATTGCATATTCATACATATATTTATAGAATATACAATGAATTCAAATATAATCCAAAGTGCTTGCTTTTTCATTGTTATTATTTGAATTCACCTATATTTTGATTTAATATGATATTTACATGTAAATACTTACCCTATGGCATCATGATAAAACTTGAGTAGATTGTGTAGTTTATATAAAGTTATATGATATTTACATGTAAATACTTACCCTATAGTATCATGATAAAACTTGAGTAGATTGTGTAGTTTATATAAAGTAACAGCATCTTGTTCTGACACCAACACTTGTTCCACTCTTACCTGTCAAAAATCAATCAATTTAGAAGTAAGAAACAAATTGCATCCTCAACAACACACATCGTAAATGAAGACTACTTGAAATAATTTCAGGATTCAAAATTTTAAAATTGCTACAAAAATGACAGGAACAAAACACATGTTTTCTACATCTGAATGGTGGTACAATATAGGTTTTTTCCCTTTTTTAAGGGGGGATACAGCATGAAAACTGTCTTAATATACATTTATATTAAAGTGATGACATAGAGCATCTAAATTCAGTCTTAATTATAGAAATATTTATTTGAACTAACTATAACCAATATAGGATTCTGAATACAATGATATACATATAATATTAAAGGATTCAGAAAAGGGTTTATATCTTTAGAATTTGTTTTTATAATAAAGATGATAATATACAAAATAGGTTGCCTACTTACTTTAAATGGTCTGCAAACACCCTCTGTTATATGTCCTAATACTTCCTGCACCTGATCACCTGTAGCTACAACAGAAACTTCAACTCAGAAATTCCTTACTCCTTAGAAAAAGCTAAATTGGCATATTTTAACATCAAGTGCAGCACTTCAAAGTATTTTTATATAATGAGTGATTTAAAAAAAAAATCTGATTGGTGCTTTACTTTCCAAACTCAAGTACAAAATCATTGAAATAAATGTAGCACAAAAACTATTTTTTTTAATCGAGTGAAGTATTTTTTTTCTATAATATATATATTGTTTTACTTTGCACAATAAGTTAAAACTTACTTGGTGACTTTTTCAGCAAAGACTGAAGGTGCTCCTTTTCTGATGCAGTAGCCTGATGTAACCATGCCAACATGTCACCAACATATCGCAAAGGATCATGTGAATGTAGTTCTATTGGTCTTGGGGTACCACCAGGACCTAAAATTCAGTACAAATTAATAACAAGCATAACCGTAGTAACATGTAAATGAACAAATCTACTATGTTCTCCATTAATATTTATGAAAGATTTACATGTATAAAAGACCTTTATTCAAATACATGTACTTTTAATAATTGTTTCATTAGCATGTATATATTTTGATTTACCAAATACATTTTAGCTAAAGTGAATTGTATACAAATTCCTCTTAAAGTACTGTCTGAAACAACAAAAAAGTAGCACATCATAATTCCACTTTAAGACTTGAATGTGCAGTTTGTTGTTTACCATTTTTAAACAAGTTTTCTCCAATCCCTGTATTATTTGCAGTAAAAACAGCAGGGAATTAAGATATTATCTTGCTTAACCAAGATGTGTTTGTGAAACACTACATATTCCCCCAGAAGCATGTCTCCATCTTTGTGAGCTTGACCTTTGACCTGACCTAATTTTTTTTTCAAATTTGTGTTCCTCTTGACTAGACCTATACACTTTACCATATATGAAAAGTTTATCTTCCATAGTTCAAAAGTTATAGCGAAGGCTAAATTTTTGCACACACAGACAAACAGGACGAAAACAATATGCCACTGATACTCGATCTGGGGGCATAAAAATTTGAATAGTTTAGACTAAAGTGCACATAGAAATTATGCACTGAATGCATATGCAGATCTGATCTAATTACCTCCCCTTGTCAAGGCATCTATTAATCCACGGACAACAGCTGTTCTTCTTGCAGTTCCAAACTCATCAAGAGTATATCTAAATATATAAAACTTTATCTATGGTCAAAACATCTAAACCTTATTTCAATGCTATATCCTCATTTTGAACTCTAAGCAATTTAACAAATTATCTATTTTATTATGATAAAAGAGACTCCCAAGAGCCTGTATCATTCACCTGCACAAAAAGGATATACAGTCCTTTGTTAAGTTATACTGGCAGACTGGGTACTTTAAAACCTCAGAGCCTAAATGTAAAACCCTCATTTTATGACTAAACAAGTTCCAATCAAGGGTAATGTGTTACTGCTCTTCATGCTCTAGTGCACCAATAATATCATTTTTTTTTGTTTTGTTCTTAACTATTTGAAACCCTTGCAGTGCAGTTTACTACTTTATGACCCGTAAAAGACTGGTAAATTGAAAATTGGTCCAACATTTTTAAGAATTCATTAATTTCAACTCAAACTTTTTTTTTTAATGTAACATTTTACCTTTTTCAGATTTAAATATTATTCTCTTTTACAACATCATGACCATGTTACTCAATCTTTTTACTTTTCCATATTATATGTGTAAATACCTGAACAATACAGGTCTGTCTTGTAGTGATTCCATTGCCTGACACAGCATTGATGATATATCTGGGGAATCCCCTGTCAATGTTCTACAATCATCTAAAATTCAAATAAAATTATTTGTACATATGCATGAAGAAAAAATAATTTCAGTATGCAATGATAGCGACTGTTTTTTTTTTTTTTTATTTCCAAAAAATTGTATTATTATAAATAGTCAATGCTACAGTAATTCAATCTTGATACAATTCAAATATTTCATTGATCAAGAAACTATAAATTTTTCATTTATCAAAATACTGGTCGATAATCACCCATCATCCAAAAATGTAATGACTAGCAAATTTTGATTTGGACTGGCAAATGATTTAAAATGTCTGACAAAATGTCACACAATAATCTTCTTCTACTGGCAAAGTTGATGTCAAGGTTCTAAATGGGATAAGTGATAAATTTTTATCTTAAATGCAAAACTTGTATAGTTTTTTTGGCAATCAATCTATGCAGTGTAATGATTGTATGATGTTAGACTAATATGGTCAACATTTCAGTTGAAAAAATAATGAGAAAACCTCAATGACAAACTTTCATGTAAAAAACAAATAGTAGAGTAGTTCTAACTTTGAGCCCATCTGTATAATCTTTCATATGCTGATTCCTGATGTAAAGCCATAGTCTCCATTATCTCTAATCTAAAAATAAAATTTAGTGTTTACGTTGATGAAAAGTCTCTTTAACCAGAAAATTCATAAATGCATCATTTAACAAGCTTTAACAATAACTAAACCCTTTTACTGAAAGGTAAGCTTTTCATAACTATATATATAAAGAATACAACAAGATTCATTGTCAATCTACAAGTTTAATACATTCTTATAACAAACTTTTAAACATCAATTCTCTTTATATAGTTTATTCAAGTAGTTCCTAAAGTTCTTCTAAACAAACTAAACAAAAAAAGAAGTATGCGGAACACTGCATAAGGGTAATTCCCATCCATTTTTTCTGAGCTTGAACAACCCAGATTTTGTAAGACAATTTCCCCAATTATTACAAAAAAACTGATACTGATTAATAATGAATTTCAACTGTAAAAGCCCATATAATTACATGTCATATCCCCGGGTGACCGGTTTTGACGCATTTAAGGATATTTTCTGTTTTAGTGTAATTTTTATTAACACTGGTTATGTTATATGTCGTTTCTTTTTAAAATACAACATTATTAACTGATTAGTATCCAGACTTTGAGGTGTTCCATGTAAAAGGAAATAAATACAAGACCATTTTACGATTCACACCGAATCCTGGTCACCTCTACCAAAAGGACCTGAAATGACGCACTTAGGAAAACCCTGTAGAAACTCTTTCTCTCTCAGAAATTTGATAAACTATATAGATTCTCCTAAAATCTGATGACCAATGGCTATAATTGCATACAAATATATAAGATCGTGGTAAATCTTTTCCTGTTTGAAAACTTTCAATCATAGTGCCTTTTCCCCCCAACTTACCAAATATTGTTTATCGCTTGTAGGTAATTAGTCAGATCGAACATTTCAAATTGGGGTTGGGGTCTTTAAGAGAATTTATTTTTTCATTGTCTCTGCAATTTATGACAGCTACCTTTCAGAAATATTGTACAATAGTTGAAATACAAATATTTCTTATACTTAAGGTACAGAATCAGAAGCCTGAATACAGCGGGTGAGCAAACAACCGAAAAAGCAATTAAAACCGTATTTCTTAAAACATCCGGATCACGATAACACCACAAATGCTACCACTAGATGGCGCTTTGCTGACCTTAATATTTTTTTCAATTCGCCATCTCGGTAAAATACACAAATATATTCATGAAATTAAATGAATGTACCTTATATTTAATAACATTTCGATATAATAAACATTCTTCCACATGACTAAACAGTTTTGATAACAATTCTTGCAAGTAAACCCCTGAAATCTGTGTTTGAAATCAGGTCGACGAAATGTAAACAAACCACGTGCGACTCAATGTTTACCTATTTTGGTGCCTCAATTCAATTGACACAAACATAGTTCTACATCACAAAACTATAAATAAACCGGTGTTATAGGAAATTTAACCTATATTCTTTGGGTAAAATCTGGGGTTTCCCATCATTCGCAGTATTTACATCAGAATCATCTTAGAAATGAGGGGTGCTAAAAGGATGTGAAAGCAAGCGTGTGAACTGTGGAATCCAATGTTTTGGGGTAGGTTTTCATTCTATCAAGGCTTAAGTTTCGATTTGCATGCATTATTTAACATGTAATCTTTGAAGAGTGTAAGAAAATACCATCGGAATCAACGACCTTGTCATACTATGTGTAGCACGTGGTGTTAATTTCTAACATACACAACTACATCTGACTGACAAACAAAAGGTGGATTTACATCAGCGTTTCAAAACGATATATGTTTATTTTTTGAACATCGAAATTTCCCCCTCTGCTAATTAAAATACTCTCTTTCCTTTATATTTACTCCACTATCAGGTCTCGACAATATATGGAAACAAGAGGCTCTCAAGAGCCTGTATCGCTCACCTGGGCCATTGCTGACAGATACAGTCAAAAATAATAATACCAATGTTGAATGCCAATCTTGAATGTGTTCAGACAAGCCAGACACATTTTAAGAAGGGGACAAACAAAGGTCCATTGTGACCAAGTGTGATTCCAATTGATTCCAAGTACTTTCAGAAGAGAAGATCTTGGAATATGTTTCCCCATAGGGTCCAATGTTAAACTAAGTTCCCCGCTGGTGGCCATCTTAGATGATGTGCAGACTTGCCGGACTCATTTTTGAAAGGGAACCACCTAACGACTATTCTGGCCAAATTTGGTTCCGATTGGCTCTGCGGCTTCAGAGAAGAATATCTTTGAATACCTTCCCATAGGGTCCAATGATAAAACCAAGCTTCACGCGCTGGTGGCCATCTTGGATATAATGCGGACTTGACAGACACTTTTTTGAAAGGGGACCAACTTAGGACTATTGTGAACATCAATATCTATTTGGAAACCAAATTTCATTGAAATCAGAAAATGTTGAATTTTCCCGCCTTTTTT
>MJUU01018858.1:9776-28864 GCA_002080025.1 Modiolus philippinarum
GGTTTAAGTAGCAGGGGGTATACCTGGCTGCCATTCGGCGACAGCTCTAGTTTATACTAGTGGTGTAACGATACACCGGTATATAAATATATCACAGTATTTTTCAACAAACTTTGTACACCGATACGGGATCGATTGTATCGGTAGGTATTGTCTTCTGATTTCTTCTAAATTTCAGAATCAGTACCGCTTAAATGATTGAAATTATTTGACATTGGTATTGAAAAGTCAGATATATAATAAACAAATATATATTTTGATATATCAAAATAAACACCTTTGTCTCTTTTAAAAATATTTTACTGGTACTCCTTTAAACATGTGTACAGCATAATGAAATTTACCGTTTAATTGCAACTTGGGTATTTAGTGTTTTTTTTCTATATCACATAGAGTAGTTAAAAGGAGAAGAATAAAAAAGGTAACCAAACTGAGAAAACAGAAGACGATATGTATCAATGCGTATCAGGATATGCTTGCTTTGCATCGATATATTATGATACAATATTTTATTGACGATTCTCATCCCTAACTCATGCATGACATGTATATGAGGTTTACTTATTACTTGAAGAGTGGCATACTTGGATGATAAATGAAATGTTAATGTACAGGAAGAAATTAGATTGGTAATTTGGTAGTCACTCAAATACCGAAATGTTCATTGTGAAAAATAGAATAGAAAACAAATTGATGTATAACCAGAAAAACACATCAAAAGGATGTACGGATTCTTTACCTGAGGAGTGTTCAACTTGTATTAACATTGATGAAAGACTTCAACTGGATTCAGCTATAAATATTTTAAACAAGAGTTAAAAGTGTTGTCTGAAAGTGTTAATTAACTAGCTTTACAATTAGCTAAAGCTATTGATTAAACTACCGTTTAGAAAAGTCGAACAGTGAACTCGAAACCTTACGGAGTATGCATGGCTTAGCCTTTTTTAGCTCACCTGGCTATGCCAGGGTGAGCTTTTGCCATCACTTGGCGTCCGTCGTCCGTCCGTCTTCCGTCAACAATTTCAAAAATCTTCTCCTCTGAAATTGCTGAGCCAATTGTAACCAAACTTGGCCTGAAGCATCACCAGGGTATGCAGTTTAAAAATTTTGTTCGATTAGTCCGAAGACCAAACAACATAGCTGCTGTTACTAAAAATAGAACATAGGGGTAAATTGCTGTTTTTTGCAAATAACTCAAAAACCGTTACAGATATCAAATCTGACATAGAGTGAAAGTGATCAGCATAGCAAGATCTACCTGCCCTGCAATTTTGAAGAAAATCCGATTACCCGTCTTGGAGTTATTGCCCCTTTTCTGTAAAATTTTCAAAATTTGTGAATTTTTTATTTTTTATTTCAAAAAGTGTAACAGATAGAGGTCAAGTGTAAATCGCAAAAATGTTCAAGATCTACCCACCCTGAAATTTTGAAGAAAATCCCAAAACTCTTTTAGGAGTTATTGCCCTGTTATCACCGAATTTTAAAATTTTCGTATTTTTCCTCTTTTATTTCCAAAACTGTAAAAGATGAAGGTTAAGTGTAAATTGATGAAATATTTGCAATGCTGTGGTGACTTCAAAACTGATGTTGAAAATTGTTCCTTGACCGCCAGTCTCAAAATGGCGGCCAAAAAAGGCAGGAAAATTCAGTATTGTCCGATTTCAATGAAATTTGGTTTCCAAATAGATATTGATGTTGCGACTTCAAATCCGGTGTTTAAAATTGTTCGTTGACCGCCATTTTCAAAATGGCGGTCAAAAATGGCGGGGAAAATTCAACATTGTCCGATTTCAATCAAATTTGGTTTCCAAATAGATATTGATGTTGCGACTTCAAATCCGGTGTTGAAAATTGTTCGTTGACTGCCATTTTCAAAATGGCCGCCAAAAAAGGCGGGAAAATTCAACATTGTCCGATTTCAATGACATTTGGTTTCCAAATAGATATTGATGTTACGACTTCAAAACCGATGTTGAAAATTGTTCGTTGACTGCCATTTTCAAAATGGCCACCAAAAAAGGCAGGAAAATTCAACATTGTCTGATTTTAATGAAATTTGATTTCCAAGTAGATATTGATGTTGCGACTTCAAAACTGATGTTGAAAATTGTTTGTTGACTGCCATTTACAAAATGACCTCTCGACTTCAAAACTGGTGTCGAAAGTCAGGTTCTTAGCAAGAACGTTTTTTTTGTCAAAAAAGCCCAACAAAGAAATACAGTAAAACATCATCAGACTCTTAAAAACAGTTCAAGATATTGGAGGTGTTTTAGCTACAAAAGTTTGAGAAACTGAAGTTACAATGTTCCCTTGATTGTGGCAACTGAAAGCCAGGTGAGCGATACAGGCTCATGGGAGCCTCTGGTTTATCAGATCAGGATAAATTTACATGTAGATGCTGTAAAGGTTCGAAAAAGCTGACTGAAGGTATCTTGTTATGATTGGACATTTGTAGATTTGCAACCTGTATTGTGTTAGAGGATGTCTTATTTGGAAATAGCCATGGTTTCAAGTAGAATTCTGCCTATAAACACTTAGTTTGGTTAAAAAATGTACTCATACATGAAATATTAATATTTGAAATTTATATGTTTTGATAGGATGCCAATGAATGTTGGACAGAATTAGTCAGATGTTTACAACAGAAAGTCCCTGGTTCAAAAGATGCATCAGAGGTACAGTTACAATATTTGAAGCTACTAAGGCCATGTAAAATTAATTATCTGGTTCTCAGATAATGACTTTCAAAAAAATGGTAAGGGAGGGTATTTAATTTATGTATTTATTTTGTATGCTCAACCATACTCCATCGTTAACTTTTCAGATTTTACGAATAAATATTAAAATATGATAAAGTATATTAAAGTAAGAGAGAGCAAAACCATAAGTAAAAAAATAATACTCCAAAGACTATGAAAAACACAAATAGCAAAGACATTACACAAGGACAATATATGTATAGTCCCTGTATCACATAAGTACCACACAGAAAAGAAAAATGTATATTGATCATTCCATAAATGGAGTATGCATCATGCATCTTGGAGTCAAAGCCAACTGCAATCATCAAAGACATGAAACAGGTAAAGAAAAGACAGATCCAATATACCTCACCAGGATATGTCACCTTAAAGAAACTCCTGGAGAAAATTGAATTAGACTCCCTTATAGACAGGGGAATAGTTGATGAACCTTGATTAGATCCAATTGGATCCTGTAAAGAAGGTGTATTTGTATTATTTACTTGGTCACAAGTTGGTGACAGCAGTACAAGTGGAAGGGTTACAGTCAGATACACTGATCATTTAGATAGAGGCAAATCTATCAAGGAAGGCACAAAAATAAATTCTTCCAATGAGCAAAATGATAGTGGGATCCCCTTACAGTGACTGCGATGACAGATTCTTTATTTTCGAGTTCAGAACAAGATCTAGAGAGACCCTTCTCAGACTGGATTTCGAAACATTCTCATGCATTAAAGTATCTCTGTTTTCTGGTATTTCAGGCAGACTCATCATACTCCCTTTTCATAATTTTCGGTTGTTTAATCCGCCAAATTCACAATAAACGATGGGTTAACTCACGAAAACCCGTCAAAAGTGTCAGCGAAATCAACTTTCGTTTTGTTGCTGACAAAACCATTCGGAATATAAACCGGAAGTAGCGATTTCTTCAAAGAAAATGAAAAATCAAGAGAGCTTCGAATGAAATTTGAGTTGTCTCTCTTTGATCAATTAAGTGAAAAAGCGGGAAAATTTGAACGCAGATTTTGTTACCGTTGTATTTATTTTTTTAATGACAATAAATACAGGCCAGCGGTCAGGTTTTTTTCCCATGCGGCGGTATCTGAGAACCAGATAATTAATTTTACATGGGATTAATAAAATATAACTTTATATATAGCTATTTTATTTTTCGTAAAACTATATAATTCCATTTGTTTTGATATTAGACTAATAGAGTTGCCATCTAGATTTTTGATGAAGCTCCATTTTTATGCCCCCAGATCGATGATCGGGGGACATATTGTTTTTAGCTCACCTGGCCTAAAAGGCCATGTGAGCTATTGTCATCACTTGGCATCTGTCGGCCGTCCGTCGTAAACTTTTTTCAAAAATCTTCTCCTCTGAAACCACTAGGCCAATTTTAACCAAACTTGGTCAGAATCATTACCAGGGTATCTAGATTCAAAATTGTGTTCGATTAGTCCGAGGACCAAACAGCATGGCTGCCGTTATTAAAAATAGCACATAGTGGTAAATTGCTGTTTTTGGCAAATAACTCAAAAACCGTTTCAGATATCCAAAATCTGACCTGGAGTAAAAGTGATCAGCATGGCAACATCTACCCGCCCTGCAATTTTGAAGAAAATCTGATTACCAGTTTTGGAGTTATTGCCCTTTTTCCGGAAATTTTTCAAAATTTTAATATTTTTATGCCCCTGCGACGATTAGTCCGGGGTGCATATTGTTTTACCCTCGTCCGTCCGAGGGTTTGTCCGCGCAACTCCTCCTACAGTTTTTATGCTAGAAAGTTTTTATTTTGCAGATCATTTGTACATATATTGAAGATGTGCATGTGATAAGAATTTTCATTTTGGTTAATTTTTGTCAAAAATATACATTGTTGAACTTAGTCATTTTTTAGTGTATTTGTGATAGAGGGTACATAGTTTGTCCGCTCAACTCCTCCTACAGTTTTGATGCTAGGAAGTTTTCATTTTGCAGATCTTTCGTACCTATATTGAAGATGTGCCTGTGGTGAGGATTTTGATTTTGGTGCATTTTTGTCAGAAATATCATTGTTGAACTTAGTAATTTTTGGGGTGATTTTGTAATAGAGGGTACATAGTTTTCCACGCAATTCCTCCTACAGTTTTGATGGTAGGAAGTTTTTATTTTGCTGATCATTTGTACCTATATTGAAGATGTGCATGTGGGAAGGATTTTGATTTTGATTTATTTTTGGAAAAAATACACATTGTTGAACTTAGTCATTTATTGGATGAATTATTAATACAGGGTACACAGATTGTCCGTACAACTCCTAGAGTTTTGGGGGTACATGGTTTGTCCGCGCAACTGCTCATACAGTTTTAATGCTAGAAAGTTTTTAGTTTGCAAATCATTTGTACATTTATTGAAGATGTGCATGTGTTAAGGATTTTGATTTTGGTGCATTTTTGTCAAAAATATACATTGTTGAACTTAGTCATTTTTGGTGATTTTTCATAGAGGGTACATAGTTTGTCCGTGCAACTCCTCCTACAGTTTTAATGCTAGGAAGTTTTTATTTTGCTGATCATTTGTACCTATATTGAAGATGTGCATGTGGTAAGGATTTTCATTTTGGTTAATTTTTGTCAAAAATATACATTGTTGAACTTAGTCATTTTTGAGGTGATTTTCATATAGGGTACATAGTTTGTCCATGCAACTCCTCCTACAGTTTTAATGCTAGGAAGTTATTATTTTGCAGATCTTTTGTACCTATATTGAAGATGTGCATGTTGTAAGGATTTTCATTTTGTTTAATTTTTGTCAAAAATATACATTGTTGAACTTAGTCATTTTTTAGTGTATTTGTGATAGAGGGTACATAGTTTGTCTGCACAACTCCTCCTACAGTTTTGATGCTAGGAAGTTTTTATTTTGCAGATCTTTCATACCTGTATTGAAGATGTGCATGTGGTAAGGATTTTGATTTTGGTTAATTTTTTTTTTAAATTTACATTGTTGAACTTAGTTATTTTTTAGTGATTTTGTGATAGAGGGTATATAGTTTGTCCACGCAACTCCTCCTACTGTTTTGATGCTAGGAAGTGTTTATTTTGCAGATCTTTTGTACCTATATTGAAGATGTGCATGTGGTAAGGATTTTGATTTTGGTGAATTTTTGTCAGAAATATACATTGTTGAACTTAGTCATTTTTGGGGTGATTTTGTAATAGAGGGTACATAGTTTGTCCACGCAACTCCTCCTACAGTTTTGATGGTAGGAAGTTTTTATTTTGCAGATCATTTGTACCTATATTGAAGATGTGCATGTAGGAAGGATTTTGATTTTGTTGCAGTTTTGGAAAAAATACACATTGTTGAACTTAGTCATTTTTTGGATGAATTATTAATACAGGGTACACAGATTGTCCAAACAACTCCTTCTAGAGTTTTGAGGCTAGGAGGCTTTAATTTTGCAGTTTATTTGTACCTGTATTGAAGATGTGCGTGTGGTATGTATTTTGATTTCGGTTCATATTTTTTTTTCAAAAATATACATTGCTCAACTTATAATTTTTTGGTGATTTAGTAATAGAGGGTACATACCGGTAGTTAATCTGTGCAACCTAGAATAACGTGTTTAGCGGGGGCATCATATGTGTCTTACAGACACAAATATTACAAGAAAATCCCAATTTGATTCAACCTTGCGCGGGGGCATGTCATCCTCTAGTTTATTTTTTTTATCAAAGAAACTATAGCAGATAGAGGTCAACTTTAAATTGCAAAAATGTTCAGCATATCAAGATCTACCCAACATGAAATTTTGGAGAAAATCCAAAAATCCTTGTAGGAGTTACTGCCCTTTTTTCACAGAATTTTCAAAATTTTCATATTTTTCACCTTGTATTTCCAAAACTGTAGAAGATGAAGGTTAAGTGTAAATTGATAAAATGTTTGCCATGCTGTGCTGACTTCAAAAGTAGTGTTGAAAATTGTTCTTTGACTGCCATTTTCAAAATGGCCACCAAAAAAAAGGCGGGAAAATTCAACATTGTTCAGTTTCAATAAAATTTGGTTTCCAAATAGATATTGATGTTGCGACTTCAAATCCAGTGTTGAAAATTGTTTTTTGACTGCCATTTTCAAAATGGCCGCCAAGAAAGGCGGGAAAAATCAACGTCTGATTTCAATGAAATTAGGTTTCCAAATAGGTATTGATGTCGCAACTTCAAAACTGATGTTAAAAATTGTTCGTCCAATGCCATTTTCCAAATGGCCGCCAAAAAAGGCGGGAAAATTCAACATTGTCCAATTTCAATGAAATTTGGTTTCCAAATAGATATTGATGTTGTGACTTCAAAACTGATGTTGAAAATTGTCATTGCCCGCCATTTACATAATGATGTTTTGACTTCAAAACTGGTGTCGAAAGTGGTCCTTAGGAAGAATGTTTTTTTGTCAAAAAAGCAAACAAAGAAATATAGTAAAACATGATCAGACTTTTAAATACAGTTCAAGATATTGGTGGTGTTCCAGCTACCAAAGTTTGAGAGACTGAAGTTCAACTGTATAACTCACAATGTAAGCTTGATTGTCGTATTGTGCTTCATAGTTTTCTTCACAATATAAGAAATATGTTTAAACTAGATTATAAAGGGGAACCCCTGCCAATTTTTTTTTATGGAAACGGGGACTTGGAATGTTTTGATTTCAGCAATATGCATTATCTGAATTATGAGGGGAACCCCTGCCCAAATTTTTTCGTGAATGATGGTCTGAAATGGGTTGTAATGGATAGTGGGGCTTTAAATTACCGTGAAAACTGCTGAAACTACTTGCCCAATTGGAACCATACTTGGTGACAACTGTCCATAGTCCGTACCTATCGAAGAATGTGTCTGGTAAGTCTGCATGTATTCCAAGATGGCCGCCAACGGGGGACATAGTTTAACATTGGACCCTATGGGAAAAACACATTCAGAGACATTCTTCTCTGAAACTACTTGGTCAGTTGGAATCAAACCTGGTCACAATAGGCCTTTTATGGTCTTCTTAAAAAATTATGTCTGACAAGTCTGCACCTCATCCAAGATGGCCGCCAGCGGGGACCATTGTTTAACATTGGACCCTATGGGGAAAACACGTTCAAAGATTTTCTCCTTTGAAACTTTTAGAAAATGAGTAATTAAGGCTGCAGTTTATGCCAGTCATGGACCAGGTGAGCTATACAGGCTCTTCAGAGCCTCTAGTTGTCCTGTCTGTCTGTGCCTCCGAAACTTTAACATTGGCTATAACTTTTGAACTATATAAGGTAGACTTTTCATAATGGGCAGGTGTATAGGTCTAGTCAAGAGGAACATAAATATACAAAAAAAAAATAGGTCAGATCAAAGGTCAAAGGTTAAAAAGGGGTGAAATTGGCTGTTTTCATATATTTGACTGTAGAATCCTTATTATTTATCCTATTGAGACGGGGTTTGTTTCATGTTACTGCTAATAAAATTGCACAACTGTAGTATGTTGACAGATTTGAGGTAGCATTTACCGTTTTTGAGAAACAAGATGCCCAAAGGGGGACAAACAGAGAAAAAAATGATTTTTTAAATTTTTTGTAGGATCTTGATGCAGTATTTTTCTGTAGGTTTCTTATAGCATGTTTAAACAGATACTTTTAATAATTTAAGCCATTTCAATAAACAAGAGTCCCAAAGGGGCTTCATCTGTTTCAGAATAAAGGGGTTAAATTGGGTGTTTTTGTGGTAATAATCAACTTTTGAACTATGTAAGATAGACTTTTAATACTTGGCAAGTGTATAGGTCTTGTCAATGTGAACATAAATATGCAAAAAAAAAGGTCTTTTAATACTTGGCAAGTGTATAGGTCTTGTCAATGTGAACATGAATATAAGAAAAGAATAGGTCAAAGGTCAAGGTCACAGAGGTCAAAAAGGGGTAAAATTGGGTATTTTCATATATTTTACTGTAGAATCTGGGGGCTTATGTAGTGTTTCACAAACACATTGTGTTTCAGCCATAATTCTGACCTCCTCTTTAGCTCACCTGGCCTAAAAAGCCATGTGAGCTATTGCCATCACTTGCCGTCTGTCGGCGTCCGTCCGTCGTAAACTTTTTCAAAAATCTTCTCATCTGAAACCACCAGGCCAATTTTAACCAAACTTGGTCTGAATCATTACCAGGGTAACTAGATTCAAAATTTTGTTCGATTAGTCCATGGACCAAACAACATGGCTGCCGTTACTTAAAATAGCACATAGGGGTAAATTGCTGTTTTTGGCAAATAACTCGAAAACCGTTACAGATATCCAAAATCTGATATGGTGTAAAGGTGATCAGCATGGCAAGATCTACCTGCCTTGCAATTTTGAAGAAAATCTGATGACCAGTTTTGGAGTTATTGCCCTTTTTCCTTAAATTTTTCAAAATTTTAATATTTTTTATTTTTTATCAAAGAAACTTTAGCAGATAGAGGTCAACTTTAAATTGCAAAAATGTTCAGCATATCAAGATATTTTCGAGAAAATCCAAAATCCCTTGTAGGAGTTACTACCCTTTTTTCACAGAATTTTCATATTTTTCGTCTTTTATTTCAAAAACTATAGAAGATGAAGGTTAAGTGTAAATTGATAAAATATTTGCCATCCAGTGCTGACTTCAAAAGTGGTGTTGAAAATTGTTCGTTGAGGGACATTTTCAAAATGGACGCCAAAAAAAAAGGCGGGAAAATTCAGCATTGTTCAATTTCAATAAAATTTGGTTTCCAAAAGGCAGGAAAAATCAACATTGTCTGATTTCAATGAAATTTGGTTTCCAAATAGGTATTGACGTCGCAACTTCAAAACCGATGTTAAAAATTGTTCATCTAATGCCATTTTCAAAATGGCCGCCAAAAGAGGCGGGAAAATTCAACATTTTCCGATTTCAGTGGAACTTGGTTTCCAAATAGTTGATGTCGCAAATTCAAAACTGATGTTAAAATTTGTTCGCTTACAGCCATTTTCAGAATGGCTGCCCAAAAAGGCAGGAAAATTCAACATAATCCGATTTCAATGAAATATGGTATCCAAGTGGATATTGATGTTGCAACTTCAAAACTGATGTTGAAAATTGTTCATTGACTGCCATTATCAAAATGGCTGCCATAAAAAGTGGGAAAATTCAACATTGTCTGATTTCAATGAAATTTGGTTTCCAAATAGATATTGATGTTGGGACTTCAAAAACAGATTGGTGGTGTTCAAACTACCAAAGTTTGAGGGACTGTAGTTCAACTGTATAGCTTACAATGTTAGCTTGATTGTGGAAAGCCAGGTGAGCGATACAGGCTCCTGGGAGCCTCTGGTTGTCTCGCCTGCAAAGAAAGTCGCAGAAAGCAAGACATACGCGTAAAAAGTATATTGGCAACGGCGGCGGCATAAACTTTCATGTTAAGTTTTTGTGATTAGGTCACTTTCTAAGTAACCATAAGTGGTAGGTCAATGATATTTGGTATATAGGTTGGTCTTGAGTAGTACGTGATAGTCTGCAATATAGCTTTTGTCTGTGACCTCAATTTCATGGTCTAGTGAGCATGTTAAGTTTTTGTGATTAGGTCATTTTCTCAGTAACTACAAATGGTAGGTCAATGATATTTTGGATATAGATTGGTCTTGAGAAGTACATGACAGTCTGCTATATGGCTTTTGTCTGCGACCTCAATTTCACGGTCCAGTGAACATGTTAAGTTTTTGTGCTTAGATTAGTTTCTCAGTAACTATAAGGGGTAGGTCAATGATATATGGTATGTAGATTGGTCTTAGGTGGTACATGACAGTCTGTCATAAGGCTTTTGTCCTTGACCTCAATTTCATGGTCTAGTGAGCATGTTTAGTTTTTTTGTGATTAGATCATTTTCTCAGTAACTGTAAGTGGTAGCTCAATGATATTTGGGATATAGGTTGTTCTTGAGAAGTACATGACGGTCTGCTATATGGCTGTTGTCCGTGACCTCAATTTCATGGTCCAATGAACATGTTAAGTTTTTGTGCTTAGTTTAGTTTCTCAGTAACTGTAAGTGATAGGTCAATGATATATGGTATGTAGTTGGTCTCAGGTAGTACATAACAGTCTTTCATATGACTTTTGTCCTTGACCTCAATTTCACGGTCTAGTGAGCATGTTAAGTTTTTATGATTAGGTCCTTTTCTCAGTAACTATAAGTGGTAGGTCAATGATATTTTGTATATATGTTGGTCTTGGGTAGTATATGACAGTCTGCTATATGGCTGTTGTCTGTGACCTCAATTTCATGGTCCAGTGATCCTGTTGAGTTTCCTAGCATCTATTAATGTTAGATCAATAATATTTGGTATGTGGGTTTGTTTTAGATGGAAGATGACAGCCTGGTATTTCGTTTTAGCCCTTGACCTCATTTTCACGGTCTAGTGAACATGTTTGGTTCTCAGTATCTATCAGTGGTAGGTCACTGATATTTGGCATATTGGTTTTGGGTGATACATGACGGTCTGCTATAT
Source organism: Modiolus philippinarum (assembly GCA_002080025.1). Taxonomy (NCBI): domain Eukaryota; kingdom Metazoa; phylum Mollusca; class Bivalvia; order Mytilida; family Modiolidae; genus Modiolus; species Modiolus philippinarum. Next base: position 21,028 of record MJUU01018858.1, read on the forward strand.
TGCTTTTGTCAGTAAATCTAATTTCACAGTGTAGCAAACATGTGTTTTCTGATTAAGGCAGTTTGAGTTTTCACATCCATTTTGCGACCAAGTAGGGACGGGCGAGACATCAATTTTGGTCCACACTTGTTAGTTCGCCTCAATGAAGTTGAGGGGGACTATTGGAGTACCCATGGCGTCCGCGACTACGTCTATGTCTACGTCTACGTCTACGTCCGCATCCGCATTTGGGCATATATCTCTGCAACTATGCATGGTAGGGTCATCAAACTTTGTATGCAGGTGCATCTTGGGCTATCTCACAGCCTCCAAGAAAATTGGGTCTCTCTGACCTATATTTTCCGCTTGAACAACTTACATTCAAGTTTACGATCTCGGTCACTCTACATGGTAGGATCATGTAACCTTGCATATGCATCCATCTCTGATGGTAGGTCAGCATCCAGGCAAAATTAGGTCACTTTGACCTATATTTTATGCTTGCTTGATTTACATTCAAGTCTTCGGAGAGTTCAGATCTCAGTCACTATACATGGTAGGATCATGTAACCTTCCATATGCATGCAACTTTGATGGTGTATCAGCATCCAGGCAAAATTAGGTCACTTTGACCTATATTTTACGCTTGATTGATTTACATTCAAGTTTTCGGACGAGTTCAGATCTCAGTCACTACACATGGTAGGATCATGTAACCTTGCATATGCATGCATCTGTGATGGTTGGTCAGCATCCAGGCAAAATTAGGACACCTTGACCTATATTTTATGCTTGATTGATTTACATTCAAGTTTTAGGACGAGTTCAGATCTTAGTCATTATACATGGTAGGATCATGTAACCTGGCATATGCATATAACTCTGATGGTGAATCAGCATCCAGACAAAATTAGGTCAGTTTGACCTATATTTTCCGCTTGATTGATTTACATCCAAGTTTTCGGATGAGTTCAGATATCAGTCATTGTACATGGTAGGATCGTGTAACCTTGCATATGCATCCATCTCTGATGATAGATCAGCATTCAACATTGACCTATATTTTCTGCTTGATTGATTTACATTCAAGTTTTTGGACAAGTTCAGATCTCAGTCACTGTACATGGTAGGGTAATGTAACCTTGCATAGGCATGCATCCCTGTCATTCCCTGATGGTACATCAGCATCCAGGTAAAAGTAGGTCACTTTGACTTATTTTTTACGCATGAGTGATTTATGTCCAAGTTTTCAGGCAAGTTCAGAACTCAGTCACTATACATGGAAGGATCATGTAACCTTGCTTAGGCATGCAAATGTGATGTCAACATCCAGTCAAAATTTTGTTACTGTGACAAAGTGCCATAATGAGGCGAACTCTGTAATTGTTGATTACCTATGTTTTTTATTAGTTGGTTTACAGAATTTTTCTCTGAAACTGTGGGGTAGGAGGTCGAAAAAAAAAATTATCAAGAGTGCAAGATTTTAAAAAATTTTTATCTTATGTTTTAATCTTTCAAGGATGCATATGCTTCGTGTTTCCTCTAATTTATTTCCTTTGTTTCATGTCCAGGCATCTTACTACTCTTGTGTTGACCAGTATTTCGTTGTGAAAATATAGTTTGTCAATATTTTTATTGAAAGTCAGAAGAGACGCAACTATAGTACAAATAAACTGACCTTACTGGTCACAGGTCAATTAAGTTTGGATTATTGTTATAAACTTTTAGTACAATACAACCAGAGACTTACCATGATAAAATCACTGACAGTATCACTATGGGTAGTGAATATTTTTCCTTCTGTTCAATCTATAAAAATATTTTCTTCTGTATCTACCACTTTTAATGCAAAAGAAATCAGTTATCATGTTGATAGACCGATTAGGAAAAAATATATATTTCTTTAAAAATTTAGAGTAATATGTCTATCATGTACAGTGATTAATCATGGTAAGTCTCCTACAGTGCTGTACCTAAATGGAGAAAATTAAGCCATGCCCGATCATGTCATTGACAATAGCAGTAGCAGGTATTGCACAGCGACTTTAAAAAAGGGTTTATCCTGCTGAAAGTTTTTGTGCTTCGTGTTTTCAAGTTTTTTGTAAGATTTTGATTTGACATGTTCCTGTGTTCAGATCCCCCCTTTTCTCCTTATAATTACCACCCCTTTAAAATACACCTCAAGGATGACATAAAAAATGCCCAAAGATATTAGTGAATATAGAATTGAAATGACATTTTAACAATATGCTAATTTCATATACACTAGTACCTTTGTTGTGGTACTGTGTTTTACTTTTTCTTCAATGACTTTAATATTTGGAATGCATCATTGTCACAGCCACTAGCTGCCTCTACATCTTTGGTTGAGGTCTTACAAGTGTGCACAGGAACATACACATATTTTGCTCTGAAGTTGGCCAGTATTTCCACTGGTGTATCAGGGGGAGGGGGTGGGATGGGCTGGAGGGAGAGGGGGGGTATGTCGGTGCCTTTCGTTTCACTAACTAACACCCGACACCTGAAGTGAACAATGTCACTAATGGATTGATCTGCATAACATCTAACAAATTTGTTCTGTGAAATTGATTTATTGTTCTCACAGTTCAGCTTAATATTGAAATAGAAGTGTTATTCACTTCCATGCTTCAGTTACTTATTCGATGTTAACTTCCATCTAATTTACTAATGGATAAAAACGCCCTGGTTTCAAGCGCAGTAACAACGAAGAATCACAACACTCGGAATGTTTCTAGTTTTTACGTTAATTGATATGAAAAATTCCTAGGAAACAGTTACACAAATGTTCAGACTCATAAATTTCCTTCCAGAAAAAACAACATTTATTTTTTTTTTTCATCTATGAAAATTGTACAGTCGGCGGAAATAAAAACGGAATTTTTCAGAATTTTATTTTTTTCCCACTTTTGCTAGATTTTAGGTCGGCGATTCCGTAAACCAACTAATTGAAAAAAAGGCCTAACATTAAAATTCAGCATTTTATATGCATTTCTAGTAGGGTTGGCAGCTTTGGTCAGACAGGTGAAAATGACCATTAAATAGCATTAGATTTCTTTGTAAATTTGTAGATATGCCTAAAATATTGTAGGAAAATATTAATGAATTGATATTCAGGTTTTGTTCAGATACATGTTTCACACTATTTACCAAGGCACATTAATTTCTAATGAAATTATGTACTCGTATTTTGTATTTTGTGATTTCTTTTCATAAGTAATGATTTAAATGTATGATTATTTTGATTTCAGGGTAACAACAGTGCATCAAGCAGTAATGGTCTTGTAGATCAATATTTGTCAGGAGAGTTTGATGTCTCGTATCCTTTTTCACAACTACTTGAAAAGGGACGTTTTTGCTCTAATCATGTTTCATGAAAATAACAAAAGTAATACTGGCACAAGAGTTTTCATGTATCAGTACATGTAGTAAGTATTTAAAGATAGTGTATCACATTATTATTTTGTGTACAGAAATTGATTATAAGATAGATATTGTAATGGCTAATTTGCCATAATATCTAATACGGTCAAACCTGTATTAGGGACCACCTCTATTCAGCAAAACCTTGCCTTATATGACCTTAATTTTAAAATCCCTTAATAGTGCTTTCTTTGTAAATTGAACCTGTATTAAAAGATCTCCTGTCTTATGTGATCCTATTTTGAGGTTCCATTGGAACATCACATGGGACAGGTTTTACTGTAATAACAATTTTACATACATGGACAGTCTTCGCGAAATACATTTCAAATTTGGTGGACATTCGGTCTGCCAGTCTTTTATGGTTTATCGGACCACCCAAAAGTCATTGGACCATAAGTTTCCTCACATTTCGTATTATAGAAGATTTCAGGAAAATCATCAAGTTTTTTCCAATATTGGTTTATTTATACTTTTCACTTTCTGTTTGGGAATAATTTTTCACCTGAGCCATAGTCAATTCATCAATTTCATGAAAGGTTCTTCACAAGAAATGTTGGTGATAACAAAATAAAGTCTCAAATCCACCAGATGATTGTCAATTTTGCAGCCTGAAACCTCGTTTCCAGTGATTTAGCCCAAGAACAATGTCGGACATTCGGACCGACACTTTACAATTTTATACCTGTCCTTCTGCAAAAAGGGCGGTTTTGTCTGTCGAACCGATGCATTACATAAAGAGTGCATGGACATCAAATTTATTTGTCCTCATTTGAACCTTAATTATTATCAGTATGAAATGTGAAGAGGCCTCAGAGGAACCTGAAACTAAATCCACAGAAAAGTTTTATCAACTTAGTTGTTTTATAGAAAAAGGTAATGTCTCTAATTCTAATGTATATCTTGCCTATATTGACTAAAAAAAACCAGTGATTTTCATGGAATGTTAAAAATGACTGGCTTAACTTCAAACTATTTTCTTTTCTTGAAATACTCTTCAAATAGTTCAGTATTATTTCTGCATCAATGTAGATCTGTATTACTGGTATTTGTATGAAACCTACATTGTTTATTTACCTGAAATCAACTATAAATGCTTTGTTTGTATAAAGTGGCTGAAACTGTCAATTTCAGTCATACAGTAGATTCAAGTCAGCTATATGCAGCACAATAAATATGGAATATAGGACATTTTGTTTTTGATACAGACTTTATCACGGCCAGTATCAAGTGAGCCCATTAGGGCGAGCTTGATGCATTACGTCATGATAAGGTCCGTATCAAAAACAAAATGTCCTGTATTTCTTTTATGGGTAATTCATGAAATGATAAATAATAAGAAAAAGAAGGGAAACGGGGAATGTGTCAAAGAGACAACGACCCTAAGGGGAGCAATAACAACTCAAAGCCACCATAAGATCTTCAATGAACGGTGAGGAAACCCCACACCCAACGGTAGGTCGGAGTTGGCCCCTAAATAAAAGAGTAATCAAGTAATCAAGTCAAAACTGTATATTAAGTGGAAAAAAGCTGAAATTTCTATTTTAGCACAGTTAATCTAATGTTCCAATATTTTTTATGGATTTTTCATTCAACATATTACACGTATGAACACGACAAATAGTACAAAATATGACGTCAGCATAGTAACCTGCATGTGACGCCTTTACAGTGACCTAATAATTTCGTGATAATGTCCAGTTTGGTGGTACTAAGATTATCAGGCTCTGCAGATCAAAGGAAATTCATACAAATTACTGATCACAGTTGAAGATGCCATCAATCAGGCAAAATTTCTAAAACATCATATTTTCATGACGGACCAAAAAGGATAAATTTTGTATGGATATACTGTATCATGAAGCATAAGTCAGATATTCATCTACAATTTCTTAGCATGTATTAGTGGGATTAATTTGTACATAGTGTTATACTTAGAATGATGATTTGTTGTATGATGGAAACAGTTTATACATAGAACAAGAAAAAAGGCCAGAGGTGGGCAATATTATCAGTATAGAGGTATACATCAGTGTTTTGATGATGCAAGAAACCAGTGTTGTTATTTTCTCTTTTTAACAAGTGAGATACATGTATATTATTTTAAGTTAAATACATGTATCTATATGTCCTATTTCTTTGAGCATTTCAGTACATCATTCCAATTTCCAATTAAATGATATAAGCACATATGTTAAGAGGAAGCAACATTGTAAAGATAGTTGTGATTTTTATTTTTCAGAGGTTAAATATATGCATACTGGTCTTAGATCTGTAAGTAAACACAGAAATACTTTCCAATTACATAAAGAATCCACAACCCCATTGATTGAGAAACGACATTTCTACACTAGAGATAGCAAAATATTTGAAAATTTAAGAGAGTGGAGAAATGTCGTTTCCCACGAGATACAGTTTTGGATTTTATTTCTCTAATTATTTCAGTATTTTTGACAGAAACATGACCCCCATTTTCTGAAGATCCAAAGTAAATGTGTTCTTTGAGCGTGACGTCATCAGGCATGGTTGCCTTTTTTATACGCCCGTCGAAAGACGGACATATTATGGTATACCCTCCGTCTGTCTGTCGGTCCGTCCGTCCGTCCGTCCGTTAACTTTTAGGTTTCCAGAGATTTTTAAGGAGATTGATCTCCTTTGTGCCACTGGGCATTAACAAAGAAAGCACTACAGTGTTTACTTCTGTCTTATTATTTCTACAGTAATGAAGATTTATGCTAATTTCATTGATTGACAAGAAAGGATATTTAATTTAGTACACCCTATAATTTGGAGAAACTGAAAATATTGTTTATTTATGACAAAATGTTAGGGACTTTTTCTGTAGTGTAGTGAAAAATTTATCAACCCATTTGCCACCTTTGAATCATATAATTATATGTTTCTGTTTGAATGCTCAAGAATATAAATTGACCTCCATTGGAAGGTCAATCCTGTTATTGTATCTTATCTGTAGTGATGTAACACATAGTTATGTAACACATTACTAGTTGTGAAGGCTATACTTATATATTTATGTGTACAGGTGAATGTACATTTTGTAAATCAATACACTTTAGAATAAATATGTCAGGTCAGCCTCAAACAAAGTTCACAGTAATTATAATTTTAGATTTCAGAATGCAAAATTTTTTGTTGTTGTTTTTCTTCACAGATATCTGCATGTCTTTTACTTTAAGAAAGTTTGAACAGTTGAATGATTAAATAAATGTATAAATAGTGTATTTTTTTAGACAAAATTAGTGAACTAATAATTAATTCCAAATTTAATCAGCCTTAATTGAACGCTGGCCTTGAATGAATTTAAATTTGTGAATGATCCTTATTGTTCATTAGTTTTTCAGTAACAGGTTTGATGCATTTTTCAGTAGAAGTATTGTTTGAATTGCACTACATAAACATTTAATAGCTTACATGGCACCTAGCTGTCAATATTAATTGTCAAACTATTACTCTCAAAATCAATCTCCTTTTCAGTGCAGGCTGCACTTTGATTTCTGTAACCTCTTGACATATTGATTTGATATTTGGTATATGAGTATATCTAGGTGAGATACAGATCAAGATTGAATTTGGTTCCAGTTCATTGATTTTGTACAGAGTTATGGCCCTTGGACTTAGTGAAAATTTGAGAAATAGTTTTCCGGAGTCTTTTGAGAAATATAGGTTTCCGGAGTTTTTTTCTGTAACCGCTTGACATATTGATTTCATATTTGGTATATGAGTATATCTAGGTGAGATACAGATCAAGTTAGAATTTGGTTCTGGTCGGTTGATTTTGTACTGAGTTATGGCCCTTGGACTTAGTGAAATTTTTAAAAATATAGATTTCTGGAGTTTTTTTTCTGTAACTGCTTGACATATTGATTTCATATTTGGTATATGAGTATACCTACGTGAGATACAGATCAAGTTCAAATTTGGTTCCGGTCAGTTGATTTTGTACAGAGTTACGGCCCTTTAACTTAGTGAAATTTTGAAAAATATAGGTTTCCAGAGTTTTTTTATGTAACCTCTTGACATATTGATTTCATATTTGGTATATGAGTATATCTTGGTAAGATACAGATCAAGTATGAATTTGGTTATGGTCGGTTGATTTTGTACAGAGTTATGGCCCTTTCACTTAGTGAAATTTTGAAAATATAGGTTCCCGGAGTTTTTACTTTAACTGCTTGACATATTAATGTCATATTTGGTATGTGAGTATATCTAGGCGAGATACAGGTCAAGTTGGAATTTGGTTCCAGTTGGTTGATTTCATACAGAGTTATGGCCCTTTGACTTTGTGAAATTTGATTTGATATTTGTTAATTGTTACATCTTGCTAAGGCACATATTCTGTTTGATTTTTTTTTTCAATCAAAATTTTGTTGTGGTCCAACAATGCCATAAAGTT
>MJUU01018858.1:33311-48841 GCA_002080025.1 Modiolus philippinarum
TGAAACTTTACACAAAGGAAGGACATTATATGCAGATGTGCATGAAGGAATATAATTATTGTCCGAAACTTGGAAGGGGAGATAATTTGACTGACTTTTCGATGGGTTACCCCATAAGCACAACTCCTCTTAAATCACTTGAAGGATTTTGATGAAACTTTACACAAAAAAAACGCTATATGTAGATGTGCATGAAGGAATATAATTATTTTGGGAAATCAGGAAGGGGAGATAATTTGACTTTGACTTTTCATTGATTCTTTATATATGGTTTTCATTGATTCCTTATGTATGGGTTACCTCGTATGTGCAACCCCTCTCAAATCACTTCAAGGATTTTAATGAAACTTTAGACAAAGGAAGGACACTTTATGGAGATGTGCATTAAGGAATGTAATTATTGTATGAAACCAGGAAGGGGAGATAATTTGACTGTGACTTTTGTTAACGTCTTTTTTCTAAGAAATAATTTAAAGTGTAGATATTGTGTAATCAAGCTGTGGGGAGAAACACAGTTTTCATCGTAATCCTCATGAAAAGTTGTTTTCAAAGTGTTGTAATGAAATTTCTCTAATGATAATGATTCTTTTGTAAAATGTCAAATAGGCTAAAAAAGGGTGAATTTTATATTTGTCTGATTTCGACAGGAGTATTTTCATTGGAACTCGTGTGAAAAATTCTTTCTTGAAGATTAATCATGATGTCCATACTTGTATTGTGTCAAAAACTGTACTGTGTCCACACCAACTTAAATTTGCACTTACCATATCGATTCAGGGTTCAATGAGCGGGGGGTATTTTTGGCTGCCATTTGGCGACAGCTCTTGTTTTTTTCTGGTTACAGTAATTTCTAGTATTTAAATAACATATTCTACCATGGTGTATATTCCATCACAATCAGTACTCCAATGTGATTAGTCGATTGGATGTTGAAGATATTCTACTCTAGTGCATTTTTTTCCAAAAGGAAGGAATACAATGGATTGAATCCCATGTTAAAACTCTACAAAAAATAATCTGTCAGTACTTTTGTATATCTGCTTAATAACAGTTTATACTTTGAAGATAAATGGGATTACTTTTTTGTCTTCTTTGAAATGTTGAATTTTATGTGTACTTTTCTAAACATTTACTGAAGATTTAATATACAACCAGTTGGGTTGATTCTAGGGATGGCAACAAGTAACTGGTTACTTAATTAATCGATCAAATAGGCTGTAACCAGTTATCAAATTTGGTATTCTAGTACTTGGCATTAAAAATTGTGTCAGTTGTTTATTGTTATTTGGACAATTCTGAAATCGGTGTTTTGATGTATTGTGTTAATTGGATACAAATCAAAGACAAAATTTTGATAATTGACAACTTGTTTACATAACATTGTATTTATTACAATGTATTAATTAGTTTTATAATAAAGATTTAATTATCATTGAAGTGCATTAAAATTAGTATAAAAATCATAAAATCTATTCATTTATGGTATATTACTGTTGTCTGTCATTTAAAAAATAAAGAGAGGTACGGCAACTTTCTTGTGAATTTGTTTCTTACAGTACCCCAAAGTACATCAAATCGTCTCAAAAACTGTTTTATCAGGTCATCCATTATATACACCATCATAACTAAATCAGTCAAAATGCATTTTTAGCTCACCTGACCCGAAGGGTCAGTGTGAGCTTTTGCCATCACTTGGCGTCCGTCGTCCGTCGTCCGTCCGTCCGTCGTCTGTTAACTTTTCATATAATCATCTTCTCCTCTGAAACCACTGAAGCAAATTCAACCAAACTTTACAGGAATGATGTACTGAAGGTCCTTTACAAAGATTGCTCATTTCGTTCCGATCCGATAAAAAACATGGCCGCCAGCGCGGAACTTAGGTTTAACATTGAACCCTATGGGAAAATTCACATTTTCTTCTTCTGTTCTGAAACCACTGAAGCAAATGCAACCAAACTTTACAGGAATGATGTACTAAAGGTCCTTACCAAAGATTGCTCATTTTGTTAAGATCCGATAAAAAACATGGCCGCCAGCACGGAACATAGTATAACATTGGCCCTATGGGAAATTCACATTTTCATCTTCTCCTCTGAAACCACCAAAGCAAATTCAACTAAACTTTACAGGAAAGATGTATGGAAGGTCCTTAATGAAGATTGCTCATTTCATTCCAATCCAATAAAAAACATGGCCACCAGCGCGGAACTTAGGTTTAACATTGGACCCTATGGGAAAATTCACATTTTCTTCTTCTGCTCCGAAACCGCTGAAGCAAATTCAACCAGACTTTACAAGAATGATGAACTGAAGGTCCTTAACAAAGATTGCTCATTTTGTTCGGATCCAATTAAAAACATGGCTGCCAGCACAGAACATAGTTTATTTTCTCTCTATGGGAAATTCACATAAAAAAACGAGGCCACCATGCATAACATCGAAAACCCTGCTTCAGCATTTTGTCAGGTGAGCGATTCAGGCTCAGTGTCTGAGCCTCTAGTTATTAGGGATGGCAACCTGAAAGCAATTTAGATAGATTTTGACATTTTTGTTGTGTTTGTTAAAATACGTTGCATAGCATCCCAGGTCCACACTAAACTAACTGCCACCTGGAATGGCAAATGTAAACCCTCAACAAATATTGGTTTTGGTTCTCTAAGTCCGTGTAGTAGGCTATTTTCATCCATTTTCGATAGCAGGGTTGCCACAGACCCGGGAAAACAGGAAAAACCCAGGATTTTCGTTTTAGGTGCTCCCGGTTGGGAAATGGCTAGGAAAATGCGAAAATAGAAATAAATTTGGAAAAAATCCTTGATAAACTAAATACTGGAAGTTGTAAATAAAATGAATTACTTCCCTTTAAATGTTGTCCAAAACGGGACTTTTGAGTCGTGTTCACTCTGGAAACAAATCTACTATTATACGTAAAAAATCAATATATCAATACCTTGAGAGGGAATCACTAATTAATTACATTGTTGAGCTAGGGGATATTTATATTTAATCTGTTTGGAGCGCTTCGGGTTGATTGTTTTTCGTCAATTAAAATTTAGTTTGATAGTTGTCATGTAGAACAAATTATAAGTACACTTCAATTTCATAAACAGTTTGTTTTTTAGGTGGTTCAATAGATCTTGAATCCAGTTATCCTCCGTACTGGTATTTGAGGAGATTGTTCACGCCTTCAATTATACGAGAGTTCCCATCTCGAAAGTCACATATTCGGCTCCTTTCAACTGGAATAATTCAATCCCATTCCTTATCCGATTCTCTCCTTCTCCGAGCGATTGTCGTGAGAGGAATATAATGACTGGATTATTTGGGTTAGCCGCATTGCGAATTTTTTTCTCTCATTAGTCGTTATGTAATAAACATTGCTTCAAAACTCATATAAAAGAAATGGTGACTGTTCAGTTGTACACATGATGTGTATTTACCATCCCTATTTTTTACAATATTAATGTACAAGAACTTCAAGGAACAATCTGACAGGTACTGTACCTCTCGGACCATCTCGATCCTGAATGCAAAAAATTAATGTTTCATTGAATTGTCATCTAAGGTTAATTTTAGTTGAGGAGTATCTCCCTCATGCATAGTTCCATCCTTAGACGAATTTAGATCCTATTGATAGTTTGTTCTTCTTCAGTTTTAAGAATATTTCTGTTTATGGATTTTCAAATATTTTGATTTGATCTACACCAGAGAGACACACACGCTGTCGACATGGTCATATACAGAAACTTATCTGGCCTATACTTAATTCGGTATTTTGTTATTTAATCACGATGCATGTTTTCAAAGCAAAAACATATCCTGTGAATTGATAGTTCTGAGTTGAGGCTCTACAAACAAGGCAGTGAAAAATTATTGACATGTATCAATGCATATATTGGTCAGCAAATAAATGTGTCAACACAAGTTTGATTCAAATAAGGGCAAATCCTAGATGAACACAAGGCAAATAAAATACAGCTTATACCCGGCTTTTTTCAGGCTGGCATATAAGCTAAATGGTTGGTTTAATTAAGTTTAATGATCAGATGCATTTAACCTTCCTCTTATATGAAGTCTGTCAAAAGTGTTTTTTATGGGAACCATTCACAACAAAACAACAACACAAATGAAGGGCTCAAATTGCTACATGTAAATTACAGAATAATACATGAATACATGAAATGATTGGTTTAACATCATTGTATCTCACAATTTTTCATTTGTTTTTATCCTTGAAAACTTGTGAAAATCCTTGAAAAACCCTTGAAAAATCTTGAATTTCATATGAGGAAAAGAGTGGCAACACTGCGACTGCTTATATGTCAGAAAACATTCAAGTGTGGGATATGTAATCTTATTCCTATGAAATACAATGTACATGTATGCCTACCAGAGACCACCATACATGATTTTCGACATCATTTGAGCATATTTGGAAAATAGCCCACTAAAGAAACAAAATTCAAGTCTCAATGGCCATACACCTTTGAATATTTTCATCCTATCAGCAAAACATTCAGTANAAAAGTGCCAAGTAGTAAAGTACATGCTCCTGTACAAACAAGTCCTTCAATGAAAAAGGCTATAGCTTTATTTATGAAGTGAGTACACTGGTTTAAATTTTTATTGATAATTTCTCAGATATGCATTTGTCACCTAAATCAAATGCAAATAGCCTGGCCTTAAAAGAGAAAAAAGATGGAATATCTCTCATGAGTTGATACAAAGTAAAAAGTTAGCAAAATAGATTGTTACATTGATACATTTTGTCATGAATTTTCAAAAGTCTTCTCTAAAACTACTACGCCAGTTGGGAACAAACTTCGCCTTACAGTTGGTCATTGTGAGTGGTGTGCAGATGCGTAACCATTAGAACATATAATTTCTGTGGAGATTTAGTCCTGCCCCTCAGTCATTCATCACTGAGTTTGAATATTTTTCATGTTCAAGTTTGTGATCAGGTCAGTCCCACAGGAACCGCCAGTGATACATATATTTGATATACAGTTGCATTATTAAGTGAACATCTCATTTGGTAATGGAGATTATTTTCCTCCACCCCTCAGTGATACTCCACTGACTTTGTTAGCTTATCATGCCCAAAGGGCCATGTGAGCTATTGCCATCACTTTTGTGTCCATCGTTCGTAAACTTTTTCAAAAATCTTCTCTGAAACTACTAGGCCAGTTGGAAACAAACTTAGCAACAATCATCCTTAGGATGTCTACTTTCGAAGTTACATCTGCCGACAAACCAGCATGCTCGCCGTTACTAAAAATAGAACATGGGTAAATCAACAAAAAATACAATTGAAATATCTGAAAAATCCTGTAAAGCACCAATTACTTCCAAACTTTCGGGAAATGATGCATTAATGATCCCCTTCAACAATCATGGTTGATGATACCAACCAATATCAAACATAACTGCCACAGTTACATAAAAGTAGAAAATTTTACAAAAAATTCAAGAAAAATTCTGGTAAAAGGCCAACTGCTACTAAAATTTGGGTAAAGGATACATTTGTGATTCCCTTTAAGAATTATGGTTGATGACCCCAACCAATATCAAACATGGCTGCCACTGTTACTAAAAATAAAAAAAAATTCAGAAAAAATTCGATAAAAAAAATTTTGAAAGATTCTCTATAAGGCCATTTACTACGAAACTTTGGGTAAATGATGTATTTATGATTTCCTTAAAGAAGTATGGTTGATGACCCCAACCGCCATCAAACATGGTCACCACCATTGCTAACAATAGAAAATTTGACAAAAAAATTCAATAAAAACTTTCTGAAAAATCCTGTAAAGGAGCAGTTCCTTTCAAACTTTAGGAAAAGAATATATTTGTGATTCCCTTTAAGAATTGTTGTTGACCGCAACCAATATCAAACATGGCTTCCATGATTACTAAAAATAGAAAATTTGACGAAAAATTCAATAAAAAAAATTGTAAAAATCATGTCAAGTACCATTTGCTACAAAATTTTGGGTACATGATATATTTATGATTCCCTTTAAGACTTATGGTTTGTGACCCCAACTGCCACCAAACATGGTTGCCACCAGTACTGAAAACAGAAAATTTGACAAAAAATTCAGAAAAATCCTGTGTTAGGCCAATTGCTACCAAACTTTGTACAAACAATACATTTGTGATTCCCTTTAAGAATTATGGTTCATTACCCCAACCAGTACCAAACATGACTTCCACCATTACTAAAAAACAGAAAATTTGACAAAAATTTAATAACAGAATTCTGAAAATCCTGTACAAGGCCATTTGTTACCACATTTTGGGGGAGAGACACATTTTGTATTTAATGTAATATGCTTACACAAAATTTTCGTTTCACTTTTTAGCTCACCTGGCTGAAAGCCATGTGAGCTATTGCCATCACTTGGTGTCCGTTGTCCATCGTTAACATTTCACATTTTAATCTTCTCATCTGAAACCACTGAACCAATTCCAACCAAACTTTGCATGGATGATGTATGGAAGGTCCTTTACAAAGTTTCCTCATTTCTTGCTGATTGGTCAAATAACATGGCTGCCAGAAGCAATTCTTTTTTCTAATTGGCCGATTTTCAAATATCTTCTCTGATACTACAAGGCCAAATGTTTTGAAACTTTATAGGAATGATGACTCAAAGGTTCTCTACAAAAATTCCTCATTTCGTAATGATAGGGTGGCAGTGGTGGCAATAACATTGCGGCATTGGTGGCACATAGTTTTGCATTGAAGTCTATGGGAAATTGCATTTTAACCGTCTTTTTTGAAACTGCTTTAGAAGTCAATTCTAACCAAACTTTGTATGAATGATGTATAGAAGGTCCTTCAAACACTGTTTTAATTTGGATTGTTCCATGACTACTGTTTGGAATGAAGATTTCCTTTAAACATACACTTAATATACACACATTCTTAAATGGGCACATGTTAACCAGGTGAGCGATACAGGCTCAGGTGAGCCTCTAGTTTTGTCTTCTTGAAATGTTGAATTTTATGTGTACTTTTCTAAACATTTACTGAAGATTTAATATACAACCAGTTGGGTTGATACTAGGGATGGCAACAAGTAACTGGTTACTTGATTAATCGGTCAAATAGGCTGTAACCAGTTATCAAATTCGGTATTCTAGTACTTGGCATCAAAAATTATGTCAGTTGTTTATTGTTATTTGGACAATTCTGAAATCGTAGTTTTTATGAGTTTCGTTAATTGGATACAAATCAAAGACAAAATTTTGATAATTGACAACTTGTTTACATAACGTTGTATTTATTACAATGTATTAATTAGTTTAGTAATAAAGATTTAATTATCATTGAAGTGCATTAAAATTAGTATAAAAATCATAAAATCTATTCATCTATGGTATATTACTATTGTCTGTCATTTAAAAAGTAAAGAGAGGTACAGCAACTTTCTCGTGAATTTGTTTCTTACAGTACCCCAAAGTACATCAAATCGTCTCAAAAAACTGTTTTATCAGGTCATCCATTATATACCCCATCATAACTAAATCATCAAAATGCATTTTTATTAGGGATGGCAACTTGAATGCAATTTAGCTAGATTTTGACATTTTTTGTCTCGCCCGCGGCAAAAGGCGTGGAAAGCGAGACATATGCGTACAAAGTATGGCGGTGATGGCGGCGGCGTAAACTTTCATGTTAAGTTTTTGTGATTAGGTCATTTTCTCAGTAACTATAAGTGGTAGGTCAATGATATTTGGTATATAGGTTGGTCTTGAGTAGTACACGACAGTCTGCTATATGGTATTTGTCTGTGACCTCAATTTCACGGTCCAATGAACATGTTAAGTTTTTGTGGATAGTTAAGTTTCTCGGCAAGTATTAGTGGTAGGTCAATGATATATGGTATATAGGTTTGTCTTAGGTAGTACATGATAGTCTGTCATATGGCTTTTGTCATTGACCTCAATTTCACGGTCTAGTGAGCATGTTAAGTTTTTGTGATTAGGTCATTTCCTCAATAACTATAAGTGGAAGGTCAATAATATATGGTATATAGGTTTGGCTTGGGTAGCACATGACAGTCTGTCATATGGCTTTTGTCCTTGACCTCAAATTCAAGGTCTAGTGAGCATGTTAAGTTTATGTAATTAGGTCATTTTCTCAGTAACTATAAGTGGTAGGTCAATGATAATTGGTATATAAGTTGGTCTTGGGTAGTACATGACAGTCTGCTATATGGCTTTTGTCGGTGACCTCAATTTCATGGTCCAATGAACATGTTAAGTTTTTCTCATTAGATCAGTTTCTCAGTAACTATTCATGGTACATCAATGATATTTGGTATGTTGGTTGGTCTCAAGAAGTACATGACGTTCTGTTATATGGTTTTTGTATGTGACCTCAATTTCATGGTCCAATGAGCATGTTAAGCTTCTTAGTATCTATTAGTGGTAGGTCAATGATATTTGGTATGTGGATTGGTCTTGGGTAGTATATGACAGTCTGCCATATAACTTATAACTGTGACCTCAATTTCATGGTCCAGTGATCATGTTCAGTTTCCCAGTATCTATTAGTGGTAGGTCAATGATATTTGGTATGTGGATTGGTCTTTGGTAGTACATGACAGTCTTCCATAAGATTTATGTCTTTGACCTCAATTTCAAGGTCCGGTGATCATCTGAATTTTCGTAGTATTTATTAATGTAAGGTCAATAATATTTGGTAATTGGGTTTGTCTTAGATGGATCATGACAGCCTGCTATTTGACTTGACATTGACCTCATTTTCAAGGTCTGGTGAACATGTTTGGTTATCAGTATCCATTAGTGGTAGGTCACTAATATTTTGCATTTTGGTATGGGGGTACATGACAGTCTGCTATATTCAGACATGATTATTTTCCTATTTAAATAGGAATTCCTATTTTTTTAATACAGAAAATAAATTCAAAAGTTGTTCAGTTTTGTAAAACCAGCAGGAAAATGATGTTTTCACAGGGCTAACCCCTCTATTTCCTATTTTTTAGGCAGTATTTCCTATTATTTCAAATTTGTACAAAATCAAGTCTGTATATTGCTTTTGTCATGGTCTAGCGAACATTTTAATACATTGCATAGCACCCCCAGGTCCACACTAAACTAACTGCCACTTGGAATGGCAAATGTAAACCCTCAACAAATATTGGTTTTGGTTCCCGAAGTCCTTCATGTAGTACCATCTTTCCAAACACTGTAAAACGGTTTAAATGGATACAAGAGGCTATTTTCATCCATTCTTGACTGCAGGGTTGCCACAGACCCGGGAAAACGGGAAAAACCCGGGATTTTCGTTTTATGTGCTCCCGGTCGGGAAATGGCTGGGAAAATGTGTAAATAGAAATAAATTCGGGAAAAATCCTTGAAAAACTAAATACCGGAAGTTTTAAATAAAATGAATTACTTCCCTTTAAATGTTGTCCAATACGGCACTTTTGAGTAGTGTTCACTCTGGAAACAAATCTACTATTATACGTAAAAATTCAATACATCAATACCTGGAGAAGGAATCCCTTATTAATTAACACTGTTGAGCTAAGGATAATTTATATTTAATCTGTTTTGAGCGCTTCGGGTTGATTATTTTTCGTCAAGTAAAAATTAGGTTGATAGTTGTCATGAAGGACAAATTATAAGTACACTTCAATTTCATAAACAGTTTGTTTTTTAGGTGGTATACATTTCTATTCAATAGATCTGGAATCCAGTTATCCTCCGTACTGGTATTTGAGGAGATTGTTTCCGCCTTCAATTACACGAGAGTTCCCATAGCGAAAGTCACATATTCGGCTCCTTGCAACTGGAATAATTCAATCCCATTCCATATCCGATTCTCTCCTTCTTCGAGCAATCATCATGAGAGGAATATAATGACTGGATTATTCGGGTTAGCCTCATTGCGAATTTTTTTCTCTCATTAGTCGTTATGTAATAAACATAGCTTAAAAACTCATATAAAAGAAATGGTGATTGTTCAGTTGTACACATCATTTGTACACATGATGTGTATTTACCATCCCTATTTTCACAATATTAATGTACAAGAACTTCAAGGGACAATCTGACAGGTACTGTACATCTCGGACCATCTTGATCCTGAATGCAAAAAATTAATGTTTCATTGAATCGTTATCAAAGGTTAATTTTAAGTAAGGAGTATCTCCCTCATGCATAGTTCTGTCCTTAGACAAATTTAGATCCTATTGATAGTTTGTTCTTCATCAGTTTTAAGAATATTTCTTTTTATGGATTTTCAAATATTTTGATTTGATCTACAAGAGAGACACACGCTGTAGAAATGGTCATATGCAGAAACTTATCTTGCCGTATACTTAATTCGGTATTTTGTTATTTAACCACGATGCACGTTTTCAAAGCAAAAACATATCCTGTGATTTGATAGTTCTGAGTTGAGGCTCTACAAACAAGGTAATGAAAAATTATTGACATGCATCAATGCATATATTGGTCAGCAAATAAATTTTTCAACACAAGTTTGATTCAGCTTATTCACGGCTTTGTTCAGGCCGGCATATAAGCTAAATGGTTGGTTTAATTTAGGTTTAATGATCGGATGCATTTAACATCCCTCTTGTATAAAGTCTGTCAAAAGTATTTTTTATGGGAACCATGCACATAAAACAACAACACAAATGCAGCACTCAAATTGCTACATGTAAATTACTGAATAATACATGAATACATGAGATGAGTGGTTTAACATCATTGTATCTCACAATTTTTCATTTGTTTTTATCCTTGAAAACTTGTGAAAATCCTTGAAAACCCCTTGAAAAATCCTTGAATTTCATATGAGGAAAAGAGTGGCAACACTGCGACTGCTAATATGTCAGAAAACATTCAAGTGTGGGATATGTAATCTTATTCCTACGAAATACAATGTTTGTCTACCATAGACCACCATACATGATTTTCGACATCATTTGAGCATATTTGGAAAATAGCCCACTAAAGAAACAAAATTCAAGTCTCAATGGCCATACACCTTTGAATATTTTCATCCTATCAGCAAAACATTCAGTATTTCTTCAAACATTGGTTAACCGTTTAATCAATTGAAAGGTTTTCTGGTATATCTGTGAAGTTGCCATCCCTAGTTGATACATATCAGCTTATCTGCTACAGTCTGTTTAAAACTAAGTTAGCATTTCTCCTAAACCAGTTATTGGATTTTGTTAGTTTGCACACACCATTCTGGATAGATGTGTATTTATTGTATACTCATTTAAATATATGTAATCTGATTTGTTCAAGACAATTAATATTTTGTTTGGTCAACCGGTTAACGTTTGATTGCATAGGAAGGTTAACCAGTAAACAATAAAATTCAATAGAATATAACAGTTACCACCCTAGATAGTGAGTGACCCAGCGGTTTCTCTCCCCTTGAAATTAATGTCACCTCTAAGCAAGCTCTCAGGTGACCTTTCTATCTCTGGGAGAGAAACTGCTGGATCACACATTATCTACGGTGATAATTGTATAAGATTTAATTGAATGTGATATGTAGGCATCCTGTGGCTCCAAAGTATTTGATAGTATTCCAATATTTAGACATGTTGTGGTTCCAAAGTATTTGATCGGATGGCAGTATACCATAAAAATGCTTTGAATCCAAAGCATGTCTAAATATTTTGTCACAATCAGTTAGATCTACGCAATTTATATATATATATAATAGTGTTTGGAAATGTATTTTTAGGTTTGATATGGAATGAATTATAGATTATCATTTAAAATTCTTGAAAATACATTTAACAGGAGAGATAATTGTCATTTTTATCCATTTTGAGCTTCATTGTACATTAGGTTGTTAATAAGGCCCTATCAAGTTAATTTGCAGATTCTCATCCGCCTGTAACAAAAAATCTGGGGCGGATGGGAGGGTTTTATTTATTTATTTTTATGCCCCACCGAAAAGTGGAAGGGGCATATAGATTTACCCTTGTCAGTACGTATGTCCGTCCGTCCCTATGTTAAGTTTTGAGTTAAGGTCCATATATTGGTAACCTCTTGTAGTATTTTGATAATATTAGATCAGTACATGCTCCTTGATTGGGGATCCATGACCTACATTTTACACTTGAGTGACTTTTTTTAAATCTTGCATTAAGTCCATATCTCAACAACTACCCATCATACCAATATGATTTTTCATTAAATTAATTGCCTTGATGAGTGCTACCCAAAACATTGACAGTTAGGTAGCCTTGACCTATATTTTAGGCTTGAGTGACTTTTGTTAAATTTTGTGTTAAAAGTCCATTTCTCAACTACTACCCATTATACCAGTATGATGTTTCATCGAATTAATTGCCTTGATGAGTACAAAATTAGGTAGCTATGACCTATATTTTATGCTTGAGTGACTTTTGTTAAATTTTATGGTAATGTCCATTTCTCAACAACTACACATTGTACCAATGTAATGTTTCATCCAATTAATTACCTTGATGAGTACTACCCAAAACATTGACAGTTAGTCGGCTTTGACCTATATTTTACGCTTGAGTGACTTTTGTTCTAATTTGCATTTAAGTCAATTTCTGAACAACTACACATTATACCTGAATGATGTTTCATCAAATTGATGGCCTTGATGAGTACTAACCAAATCATAGATAATTAGGTGCCTTTGACCTATATTTTACGCTTGAGTGACTTGTTGAATTTTGCATTTAAGTGCGTTTCTCAACAACTTAACATGCTATCCCGATGTTGTTGCATCAAAATAAATCAACTTGATGAGTACTATCCAAATCAAGGCCAATTAAGTTTCTTCGACCTACATTTTACGCTTGAGTGACTTTTGGTAAATTTTGTGTTTTATGTACTTATTTCAACAACTGCACAAAATATCATTATGATGTGTCATGAAATTACTCATCTTTGTGAGAACTACCCAATTCTTGGACAGTTTGTTGACTTTCACCTCCATTTTATACTTGAATGACTTTGTTAAATTTTTGCATTAAACATTTCAAACAGCTAGATGTTTAATTGGTGAATACTACATAATTCATGGATAATTTTATAACCTGACCAATATTTAATGTTTCCACGACTTTAGTATGGTATTTTCAATACTTTCCATTTTTCAACAAAAGTTTATTGAACAATCATCTGTAATGGTACTTTCTGATGATTCAGTGACCAGGAACTAATTGTTATGCCTGATTGACTTAGGTTATCTATTGTGATAAATTTGTCGGCGGGGCATCCGTGTCTTATAGACACATTCTCTAGTTTTTTATTGATTTTCACTAAAATTGATAGGAATTAAAAGAAAATTTCTGAATAATTGAAAAAAATGAGCTTAGAAAAAATGGGGCAGGTGGGGATAAGAATTTTTTAATTAATTTGATATGGCCTAAACATGGAATATATTTTCTACAAAAATGGTGTTAAATTTGTATATACATATAGTATAAAGTATTATATGGGAGTGGCTATTAATAGGAACATTTAACTTCAACCATAGATTTTTATATTTCAGAGTAAATTAAAGAGAATACCAGCCTATTTAGCTATACAGTTTGTTAGATTTTATTACAAAGAAAAAGAAGCTATAAATGCAAAAATATTAAAGGTAGGTAGATTTGTAATAATTTCTGAATGTTAATTGTTGATGAGATCCATTGTTTCAGCAAGTTTGTCGTAATATTACTGTTCATATCAAGTTTTGTGAGAGTAATATGTGAAAGCTGTCCACAAGGAATTTTGCAATTATGATGAAATATGGACCAGATATGTCAAAAATTAAATTTTATATTATCTTTAAATTCTATAATTGTGTCATCTGTGTTCACACACTGGCGACATATAGGGATCACTATCCGTCATCTTGAGTCGGCGTTTTAAGCTTCAATGACTCTGGTTATAGTTTGCAGTAAGATTCATAACCATGATACTACATGTGACACATCAATCACTTTAGGTCAGTTAATGGGTATTGGAGAGTAATGCTGCTTCAGATGACCTATATTTAATGCTTTAATGACTCAGGTTATAGTTTGCTTTAAGGTTCATAATAACTGAGATACTACATGTGGCACATCAATTATCTTTGGTCAGTGGATAAGTATTGCAGAGTGATGCTTTTTCAGATGATAATTGGGTCACTCTGACCTACATTTTATGCTTCAATGACTGTTTAAAGTTTGTGTTAAGGTTCATATTTGAGATACTACATGTGGTACATCAGTCATCTTTGGTCAGTGGATATATCTTGGAGAGTCTTGTAGTCCATTGGATTATTTAGTTACTCTGACATCATTGGGAAGTAATATTTTGAAGCTTTAACTGAATTTGGAAATTTAATTGCTACATGCGAGGGGATTAGCTGTTGTCCTACTGCTCCCATCTTATTTAATTTTCCCCAGTTATCTTGTATAAATATCAGATTTCCTGAAACTGTAGTATTTATATGTTGTAAGCTTCATGATGCATAATTATACCCCAAGCAACGAAGTTGCGGAGGGTATATAGTTTCTGACTGGTCCATCCGTCCGTCCGTCCGTCCGTCCGTCCGTCCGTCCGTCTGTCATCACTAAGGGGGTACATCATTTGTCCAGATAACTCCTCCTACAGTTTTAGATAGGAAGTTTTTATTTTGCAGGATGATTGTGCATGTATCAAAGTGCATGCTACTTCGATTTTTGATCATTTTTGACAAAAATACACATTACTTTGTCATTTTTAAGCATAATATTGCTTATAGGGTACATCTTTTGTCCGGATAACTCCTCCTACAGTTCTTCAGATAGGAAGTTTTTATTTTGCAGGATCATTGTGCATATATCAGAGATTTGCATGCTACTTTGATATTGATTTTTGGTCATTTTTGACAAAAATACACATTGATGAACTTTGTCAGTTTTAAGCATAATATTGCTTATAGGAAACATCATTTGTCCGGATAACTCATCCTACAGTTTTTCAGGTAGGAAGTTTTTATTTTGCAGGATCATTGAGATGTGCATGGTACTTTGATTTTGATTTTTATACCCCCCGCAACGAAGTTGGGGGGGTATACTGGAATCACCATGTCCGTCCGTCCGTAGACATTTTTTGTCCGATGCTTATCTCGGGAACCTTTCTGAATTGACTTTTCAAATTTTGTCAGAATGTTAGTCACTATAAGTACTTGTGCACCTCCTATTTTCAGACTGATTCATAAATTTTTAACAAAACAAAGTTACAGCACTTTGTAGATTTCTCCTACATAGAGTCTATATTGAAAATTTTTCTGAAGATTTGTCCGAAGCTTATCTCGGGAACCTTTCTGAATTGACTTTTCAAATTTTGTTAGTTACTATAAGTACTTGTGCACCTCCTTTTTTCAGATTTGATTCATAAATTTTTAACAAAGTTACAGCACTTTGTAGATTTCTCCTACTTAGAGTCTATATTGAAAATTTAAAAGGTAGGCTAAAAAGGTTTCCCCAACATTTTCCCTATCGAGTAGCAAAACATCTCTCTGATAAATA
>MJUU01018859.1:0-50966 GCA_002080025.1 Modiolus philippinarum
CTTGGCGTTATAAAATAGTGAGATGTGGGCACATAAAATAGGTGGTCTGGATTACATTAAGAAAATTACAGAAATAATTGCCAAAATTTGAAAGTATCAATAGTATATCCATATGAGAAATTCTCTCACGCACAAGTACACCATAACTGAAAAATATAGAGAGCATACATCTCTCGCACGGGGAATTGTTTTACGGACTCCACACTGCAGGAGAGACAAACTCCAGTCGTAAATGGTGAATAAAAGGATATGGAGTAAATGCACATGAGACAAAGTCTCTACAAATACATGGTAAAAAACAAGCAAAGGAACAACGCTTTTATTGTTGTTCTTCATCTTGGAAGTCACCACGAGGCCTTCAACAATGAGCTTTGCTCATACCTCATAGTAAGTTCAAGACGGCCCCTAGCACCGGTTTGAGCGGAATTCTTTGCTAATTGTTGAGCAACGCTACATCCATGTCTTTCTTGGTCATGGGTGCGGGATTGTCAACAAACATCAATTAAACTGGCAAAGTGCTTTTACATACATCTCTCTTAGCGTACATTCGAAAATAACTTGTAGACATTCGATAATATGTTGGTCCTCCTTTTAGACTGTCATGTATATGTATAAATTATTTTCAACATCTCTGAAACATTGTGTAAGTGGTATAATTGTGAGGTATGAAGAACGGAATTTTAACTTTAAAATACATGGTTATAAAAAAAACTAACGGAATCATTGGGCAGATCAGAAAAACAAGATAAAAAAATCATGATTCAAATGAAACCAAGACTTTGAAGAGGTCTTAAAAATATAAAAAAAAATAAATAGTCAAGTAGATTTGTCAATCTACGAACGCTGGACACTGGACTGTAACATGACAAGTGCAACTTATAGGAAGTTTTTGCCAATAAGTGTAATCCTTCGTTAAGAAAAAAAAACATCAATAAAAAAATGATAAAAGGAAAATTGCATATGAAGAAGCGTCTGGGTCTTTAATTTTGGAAGCAAAACAGTTATGTAGATTATTCGAAATGACCCGAACTAAGGCCAACGAAAAAAGAATTAGTATCGGATTGAAAAATATAAAAAGGCCTGCTTCATGCACAATAGACATAAAAAAAACTTACAATACAGGTTAAATAAATAATTGAAAATTTATTCTTCCCGTTGTAGCTCCAGAGGAAGAGGAAGGTAGGTACAAAATCTTTATAGTTCAGTTTTATTTCAGATGTTTGAAGGAAAACTTTATGTAAAAAAATCGAACTTTTGAACAATGATCCAAAAGTGTTTATCACGTCAATTGAGTTGTTTATCAGTATATACACGGTAAAAATCTGTTTCTGTTACTCCTATAAAGAAATAGTAAGAAATTGCGTTGATGGAGATTAACATGTTCAAATGAAAATTATTTTTACAAATATGGAGTGATTAATCAAACATTCATTTTTGTGAAATAGTTAAGTGTGGAAAATAATGGCCATAATGCTCATAACAGACAAAATCTGGAAAGATGAAACAGAACTGCCGAGTGTTAAACTACTGGACAAGACTGTGTCCCATTGGTACCAATGGAGACAAAAATCCCTCACAGTAAAATTATTTCGAGAGAGGACGTAAGATCAGGATATCCCACTACGCCGAAGCACATTCGCGTTACCCCATGGATGAAAAATTCACTGTATTTTACGCAATAATTCAACTGCTTGCATGGGAGTAACTGATTGCAAAAATCACTACTTTTAAAGCACACACCGTCCAAACTGGTACCAGTTTAGGACGGGCCACTCATGGTTTACAAGAGATGACCTAAAATAAGAACTTCAATCGGTACCGCAGGAAAGTAAAATGTGATTATGCTTCGACGTAGAATTTCGAGGAACGTATCCTGACCCCATTTTCTTGCCAGATCACGCCTATCATGAGCATAATAATATAAGTTTTATTAAATTTTTAAAATATCAAATTATAAACAGTGATAGCTGAAAAGAAAATAAGAATTAAAGTCACTTTCAAATTAAATTTACGCAGAAACAATTATAACTTAAAAAAGGAATCCATGCAAAGAAGGATAACTCTCGATAATTTGCAGACTGTCATCGTGAATGGTCTATACACACATCCTCACATAATTGTCCTCAGTATGTTGTATCCTCAAAGAAAATACTGTATATGAAATTGAAATATTTTCAAACATTCAGGGCAGTTCCAAAATTAAATATGTGGGGATACAAAACTAGAGGCTCCCAGGAGCCTGTATCGCTCACCTGGCTTTCAGTTGCCACAATAAAGCTAAGATTGTAAGTTATACAATTGAACTTAAGTCTCTCAAACTTTGGTAGCTCAAACACCACCAATATCTTGAAATGTATTTAAAGTCTGATGGTGTTTTACTATATTTCTTTGTTGGGCTTTTTTGACAAAAACGTACTTGCTAAGGACCACTTTCAACACCAGTTTTGAAGTTGAGACATAATTTTGTAAATGGCGGTCAACAACAATTTTNAAAACCATATTTTTAAATTACTACATCAATATTTATTTGGACACCAAATTTCATTGAAATCGGAAAATGTTGAATTTTCCCGCCTTTTGTGGCGGCCATTTTGAAAATGGCAGTCAACAAACAATTTTCAGCATCTGTTTTGAAGTCGCAACATCAATATCCACTTGGAAACCAAATTTCATTGAAATCGGACAATGTTGAATTTTCCCGCCTTTTGTGGTAGCCATTTACAATTTTTTTTTGTTAAGAGAGGCTACCCCAGCAAAGTTTTGGAGCTATGAATTCAATTTCCCGAGTGACCAGATCTGAGGCTATGGAGAAGAGGGTGAGAAATACCGACAACCGGGTTCCGTTGAACCTGACATACCACACTCACAACGAAGCTATCAAAAACATTTTGATACGCAACTTCAAATCTATAGTTCTCGAGGACGAACATATGTTAGCAGTTTTCCAGGATTCGCCTCCTATTGTAGCCTTCAGAAAAGAGAAGAGTCTAAAACAGCACCTTGTAACTAGTTCTTTCAAGAGTGCTACTCCTAAAACTCCCTGTAAATATAAGGGCACTAGACAATGTAAGTAATCTCGCTGTTTGACTTGTCCTTTTACTTGGGAAACTGATGAAGTAGTAGGACCGGCTAACGTTTTCAAACAAAAAATGGTTTCACGTGTACTACTGAAAATGTAGTGTATGCTGTGGGTTGTAAACGCTGTAGGATGATCTATGTGGGTGAGACCTGCCGTAGATTGGGTGATCGTTTTGTCGAACATAAACAGAGCGTCACCAATGGAAAGGATTGCCCAGTAGGTGAACATTTGCGGCGAGCCAACCACAGCATACTGGACATACATGTAACTGCCCTTATACAAACTAGTACAGGTGAGAAACAACGACAGTTCCTTGAACAAAAAATCATCAATTTTCTTGGAACTGCTCGACCCTTTGGCATGAATGTTAAGAAGCAGTCTATTTTATAATATTTTTTTGTGTATTGAAATTTGGTATTCACATAGTATAGATAACTAATGTTTTATTTCTCGTTTTTGGTTATGTTCAAGATTTGGCACGATTTTTACAGGTAATATCTGTGACATGTCATTAGGTCTGCATTCTCTGGTCCTTTCCATTTTCGTCTCCGTATTTCAGCCCTGTAGTCCCCTAGTCGAAGGCCATACGGCCGAAAGGTTGGGCAGTCTTCCCTTCTTTACATTTTTGTTCATTTTTATATGTTTTCTAATTTGTATATTTTTGTGTTTTTTTTACCTTTTAATCGTGGCCAACTATACCATTTTAATTTGTTCATTTTGAAAATGGCAGTCAACGAACAATTTTTAACATTGGTTTGAATTTGCAACATCAATACCTATTTGGAAACCAAATTCCATTAAAATTGGACAATGTTGAATTTTCCCGCCTTTTTTGGCGGCCATTTTGAAAATAGCATAACTATCAATTTTCAGCATCTGTTTTGAAGTTGCAACATCAAGATCCACTTGGACACCAAATTTCATTGAAATCGGACAATGTTGAATTTTCCCGCCTTTTTTTGGCGGCCATTTTGAAAATGGTGGTCAACGAACAATTTTATACACCAGTTTTGAAGTCGACACAGCATGGCAAACATTCATTTACACTTAACCTTCATCTTCTCATGTTATGGAAATAAAAGACTACAAAATATGAAAATTTGAAAATTCGGTGAAAAAGGGCAAAAACTCCTGCAAGGCTTTTTGGATTTTCTTCAAAATTTCAGGGTGGCTAGATCTTGATATGCTGAACATTTTTGCAATCTAAAGTTGACCTCTATCCGTTATAGTTTTTGTGATAAAAATAAAGAATATCGAAATTTAGAAATTTTTACGGAAAAAGGGCAATAACTCCAAAATGGGTTATCAGATTTTCTTAAAAATTGCAGGGCAGGTAGATCTTGTTATGCTAATTACTTTTACTTTGTCAGATTTTTGATATCTGTAATGGTTTTTGAGTTATTTGCCAAAAACAGCAATTTACCCCTATGTGCTATTTTTAGTAACGGCAGCCATGTTGTTTAGTCCTCGGACTAATCGAACACAATTTTCAATCTAAATACACTGGTGATGATTCAGGCCAAGTTTGGTTAAAATTGGCCAAGCAGTTTCAGAGGAGAAGATTTTTGAAAAAGTTTACGACGGACGGGAGATGGACGACGGACGGACGACGGACGCCGACAGACGCCAAGTGATGGCAATAGCTCACATGGCCTTTAGGCCAGGTGAGCTAAAAATGATCGACCACGGCAGATGTTTCAACTTGACCAAGGTATTAGTGGAATTAACATTTGGTATAATTTTCATGAAAATCTGTCAATTTTTGTTGCCATGAGAGCGCTTACAAGGTAAATATTTGGATAAAACAGAGTCATTATTTTCGACAAAGTCCCATAACTCCGTCAGAAAATATCGACCGAGGCTGACTTTCGAACTTGACCAAGGTATTAGTAGTAAAAACATTTGATATGAATTTTATGAGGATCCGTCAAAATTTGTAGGCATGAGAGCGCTTAGAAGGTCAATTTTTGGCTAAAACGGTGTTGTTATTTTGGTCAAAGTCCAATAACTTCGTCAAAAAGTCTCGATCAAAACTGATCTTCAAACTCGACTAAGGTATTAGTGGTATAAACATTTGATGTAAATTTCATGAAAATCCGTTAAAATTTGTAGCCATGAGAGTGCTTACAAGGTCAAATTTTGGCTAAAACAGTGTCGTTATTTTCGTCAAAGTCCCATAAATCTGTCAAAAAATATCGACCAAGGCTGATTTTCGAACTAAACCACGGTATTAATGGTATAAACATTTGGTATAAATTTCATGAAAATCCGTTAAAATTTGTAGGCATGAGAGCGCTTACAAGGTCAATTTTTAGATAAAACAGAGTCATGATTTAGACCAAAGTCCCATAACTCCGTCAAAAAGTATCGACCAAGGCTGATTTTCGAACTTTTTTTTTTGTAATTTTTTATTTTTTCAAAATTTCAACATACAACTAGATTTGCAATTGCAAGCAATAGCTGATGTCGCCCCTGACAGCCAATTAGATGATTCCAGCTTGTCTGCAGCATCAAAATCTACCTAGAAGTCAATTTGCGCTGAAAATCAATTGATCATCCAATTCTGAGCACTTTGATTTTCCCGCCTTTTCTTTGTCATTTCCATTGCAACCGGTGCCTTATTGAAGTCTTGGACATTGGAAACCTTTCTCCCATGTCCGAAACAACTTTTCTGTAAATTTTCATCCAATTTTGAGCACTTTGATTTTCCCGACTTTTTTTGCCGTTTCCATGGCAACCGGTGCCATATTGTAGTCTTGGACATCGGAAACCTTTCCCTCATGTCCTAAGCAACCTTTCTGTAAATTTTCATTCAATTCTGAGCACTTTGATTTTCCCGCCTTTTTTTACTGTTTCCATGGCAACCGGTGCCATTTTGAAAATTTTTGTCGGTCCATGTACATCTCCCTATGGTGATCCAACTTTGTACCAAATATGAATGAATTCTATTGAGGCATGATTGAGAAAATTTCATTTTTTGTTAAAATTGGTCGAATTTCGAATTTTTCGTATTTTGGTAGCAATCTTCAAAATGGCGGCAGCTTTGAAAAAATTTTTCCTCCCATGCACCCCTCCAGATAGTGATCCAACTTTGTACCAAATATGAATGATTTCTGTTCAGGCATCATTGAGATATAAGCCGGACAAAAAGAGGTGGAAGAAAGAAACAATAATGAACTAGATTTGCAATTGCAAGCAATAGCTGATTTCGCCCCTGACAGCCAATTCGATTCCTCCATGATGTTCGCAGCGTCAAAATCTACCTAGAAATCAATTTTCGTTGAAATCGGACAATGTTGAAATTTTGACGTATTTTGGGCGGCCATCTTGAAAATGACGGCCATTTTGAAAAAAAATGTTCACATAAATTCCTTTCTCTCATCTTACTGAACATTTATGTACAATATGAACAAATTCTTCAATACAGTTCCTGAGATATTGAATCCTCCATTTCTCAACGTAAAAGGCCATCTTGGTTATGGCGGCCATTTTGAAAAATTTGCCAATGCATGCACATCTTCTCATGGTGGTCCAACTTTGTGCCAAGTATGATTGAATTCTGTCCAGCCATCTTTGAGAAAACACACGGACAAAAATCCTTGGAAGAAAGAAAGAATAATGAAAAATAATAATAACAAAGAAACGGACCAAAAACAATATGTCGTCCCGACTACGTCGGGGGCGACATAATAATAACAAGTTATAACTGTTCGCAAGCGAAACACAAAAGTCGCCCAAACGAACTCCCATATCGGATTCCTGGGCATTATAAACCCCCTTAAAAATATTGAGCAGGGGTTCCCCTTATAATTTGCTTTATACATATAGTTAAAATCGAAACATACTAGTAACACAGCATAAAACACTTTTTTCTCAAAAATATAGCTTTCTGGTTTGGTTTCCATGGCTACCAAATGATCCATTATCCATTACAACCAATTTTAAACCTGGTTCCAAAAAAAATTTGGGCAGGGGTTCCCCTTATAACCTAAGATAATACATATAGCTGTAATGAAAATAACAATTATCAATAATAAATACATTTTCTCAAAATTTCAACTTTTTTGAATGGTTTCCATGTTTTACTCAAAATTATAGCTTTCTGGTTTGGTTTCCATGGCAATCAAATGTTCCATTATCCATTACAACCAATTTTATACCTGGTTCCAAAAAAAAATTTGGGCATGGGTTCCCCTTATAATCTAAAAATAATACTAGTACATATAGCTGTAATGAAAAAACAATTATCAATAATATACGTTTTCTCAAAATTTCAACTTTTTTGAATGGTTTCCATGGCAACAGAATTATTTTTTGAATTTCCAATCCCTTGGAACCCTTTCTTACATGAATCACATCTTCCTATGAAGTTTCATGGAGTTACAGTAAATAGTTACTAAGATACACTGAAAAAATTGTTAAAAAAATTCAAAATTTCCTTTTCCCACAGGGTTAACATGGAGGACCCCACCCCTCTTTGAACCCCCCAAATACACCCTTAATAAACCCCCTTTTGAAAAATTTTTGCATGTTGCACAACTAGATATATGGGCTAACATCCTACAAAGTTTGAGAGCTGTAGGTAAAATAGTCTCTGAGATCTGGTTCGGACAAGTTCATCCGGACGAGAAGAAAGAAAGAATAATAATAATGATAACTGTGTTCGCAAGCGAAACACAAAAATCTCCCAAACGAACTCCCATATCGGATTTCAAGGCATTACGAGACTCCCTAAGAAAAAAAATTAGGCAGGGGTGACCCTTATAACCTATGTAATTCATACTTCTCAAAATTCCTATTTTTTAACACAAAACTCAATTTCTAAACCAAAAAAATACATTTCAGCTTTTGTTTCCATGGCAACCAAATGCTCTTTTGTCCATTACACCCTATTTCAGACCTCTTTCCAAAGAAAATTTGGGCAGGGGTTCCCCTTAAAACCTATGTAATACATATTTCTCAAAATTCCTCTTTTTAATTAGAAAACTCAATTTTTCTACAAAAAATATGTTTATGGTTTTGCTTCCTTACAACGTATGCTCTTTTGTTCATTACACCTTATTTCAGACCCTTTCCAAAAAAAAAAAAAAAAAAAAAATTGGGCAGGGGTTTCCCTTATTTAGCTATGTAATACATATTTCTCAAAATTCCATCTTTTTTTATCAGAAAACCTGATTTTTCCAGAAAATTAGTTTCTAGTTTTGTTTCCATTACAACAAATAGCTCTTTTCTTCATTAAACCCAATTTCAGACCTCTTTCAAAAGAAAATTTGGGCAGGGGTTCCCCTTATAACCTATTGAATACATATTTCACAAAATTTCTTTTTTTTATGAGAAAACTCAATTTTTCAACAAAAAAATACGTTTCTGGTTTAGTTTCCATGGCAACAAAGTCCTCTTTTGTCCATTTCACCCATTTTCTGACCCTTTCCAAAAAAATTTGGGCAGGGGTTCCCCTAATAAGCTATGTAAAACATATTTCTCAAAATTCCTTCTTTTTATCAGAAAACCTGATTTTTCAAAAAAAAAAAAATAAGTTTCAGCTTTTGTTTCCATGGCAACCAAATGCTCTTTTGTCCATTACACCCTATTTCAGACGTCTTTCCAACGAAAATTTGGGCAGGGGTTCCCCTTATAACCTATGTAATTCATATTTCTCAAAATTCCTCCTTTTAATCAGAAAACTCGATTTTTCTACAAAAAATATGTTTATGGTTTTGTTTCCTTACAACATATGCTCTTTTGTCCATTTCACCCAATTTCAGACTCTTTCCAAAAAAAATTTGGGCAGGGGTTTCCCTTATAAGCTATGTTATACATATTTCTCAAAATTCCTTCTTTTTTGTCAGAAAACCTGATTTTTCCAAACAAATTAGTTTCTGGTTTTGTTTCCATGGCAACAAAATGCTCTTTTGTCCATTAAACCCAATTTCAGACCTCTTTCAAAAGAAAATTTGGGCAGGGGTTCCCCTTATAACATATGTGATATGTATTGCTGTGGTCATAATATAATCATTAGCATAAACTATAATTATTTTCTAAAAAAATCCATTTTTTGTTTGGTTTCCATTTTGAAAGTTCAAATGCTGTAGAACCCTTTCTTCCATCAAAAAAACCTTTCCTATGGAGTTTCATGAAGCTAGTATTAAAACTTTTTGAGATGCAGTGAGAAATAGGGTGAAAATATCCAAAATTTCATTTTCCCACAGGGTTAACATTGCAGACCCCACCCCTTTTTGAGCCCCCCCCAAATGTACCTTAATAAACCCCCTTTTCAAAAATTTTTGTTTTAGGCACAACTAGATATATGGGGGCAAACATCCTACAAAGTTTCAAAGTTCTATGTCAAATGGTCTCTGAGATCTTGCTCGGACAAGTTCATCCGGACGAGAATAAAGAAAGAAAGCGGAATAATAATAATAAGAAATGCAGCAAAAACAATAAGTCTCCCAACTTCGTTTGGGAGACTTAATAATAAGAAACGCAACAAAAACAATAAGTCTCCCAACTTCGTTTGGGAGACTTAATAATAATAGTAGAGAAACGGACCAAAAACAATATGTCGTCCCGACTACGTCTGGGGCGACATAATTACATAATACAAGTACAGAGTTATATATAAACAATCATTCTAACATGGCTCCTGTAAATCGTCAACCAGTATAATACTCGATAACCGTATATTTCGCACATGCGCAAATATCGGAGAATGAGTAAACGGGATGAAAAACAACAATGTTTTTAACTTTGTTTGTCTTAGTTTATGAAGGAAATAAAAGTTAAGGATAGTTTTTAACTAAATCATGCCTTTCAGACACCTAAATGTGTATTGTTTTTGCTTTCGATTTGAATTTTGAACTTGCATCTGTTCGAAAACGTCAGATTGTGTATTGTGACGTCATAGACACAAACAGCAATAGAGACGGGAAATCTGCCTTCTCTAAGGTCGCTTCAGAAGGGACAACTCCATTTTCTGTCATATTAGAATCGAAATAATTCATGGCAGGTATATGGTTATTGTCATTTAACCATGGGCTGGGCCTTTATATTCGTAAATTTAACCCCTCGCTAACGCTCTGGGTTAAATTCGAATATAAAGGGCCAGCCCATGGTTAAATTTCCAATAACCATATACCTGCCATGAATTATTTCTTAATTTAACATAAAATCATAAAACATTTTCACACAGATATGTTGAATTTTTTTTCGAACTTGACCAAGGTATTAGTGATATAAGCATTTGGTATAAATTTCATGAAAATCCGTTATAATTTGTATGCATGAGAGTGCTTACAAGAAAGTGCGACGGACGGACACCCGGCATTTCTATGTCCCCGCTCCGCGTTGCGGCGGGGGACAAAAACAATTTCATGAAAATAAGTAAATACTAAAGTTTCAGATTTGAATCTTACTATAGCATCGTTTAACAATTAAGTTATTTTGAAGTGGTTCCATTTTAACAAAGGAAAAAAAAAACACAAAGTAATGCGAATACAATTAAAACCTACCGTTCAATACCATTTATTAATGAATACCAACTGACCGCCTCTACACCAACCAGAAAAGGTTATTTTAATCTGATATAAAATAAGCTTCGTTAATCTAGGGATAGTAGCGATATACGTATGCTTTGTCATTTTGATGCTAAAAATACAAAAATACCAAGTTGCATTTTGTTATGCCGTACACGTGTTCCAAGCGAGGTAGCAAGGAGTAACCACTTATCATCAGCACTACAATAAAAATATATATGGAAAGCCCTAATCCAAAAATAGTCAGAAAAAAGTACAAGTACTCATTTTCATAAATATTGAAATAGGGAGTGACATCCCGTACCAATAACATCCACTGAGTGCCATACACAGAATGAAGCCTCATAGTATTATAAGGGGTTAGAATTTTGATAAAAAGCTAAAAATGTAAAATGCAAAGCGGCACAGATTATATTTGTGTACAGATCATTTGATCTGTGAAATAAAGTAAAATATCATTTTAATAGATTGTTTTGAGGGTTCATTCCATTCATTAATTCCCTCCCCTTTCCACTTCAATATAGATAATATATTTCTTCTTGTAATTGAAAATATTTATATGATTTTGTTATATTTTTTTCAGTACCTCAGAAAGAAGAAGGTAAGTTTGAATTATTTTGAAAATTTTCACATTGGTTATTGCTACTGAAAACATCGATTTTACTATCAGGGATGTGTTCGGCCATTGTTCCTTCTGTCATCCCTCAAGAAATTTTGTGGCCATAATCATAACATCATCGAAAGATATGACGTATCGGTGTCCCATGCCAATTTGCGATAGATTTCACGTTTTCTACCACATGTATGAAAAGAAAATTTATTGTCAAACGAAATATTTTTTATTTCTGTTCTTTAATTCTATCACATTTATAAAAAGAAAAAGTATGGTTAAATGAAATATTGTTAATGACCTTTTTGTTCCTTCGGTATTCTACTGCCGTTGTTTTATATGCTTCTATGCTTCTGAAGCCTTTTGTATCAATGTATCACAGTATCATAAATCAAATATTTTACCTATGACTCAAAGAATAGTACCGAAATCCGAAATCCTATTCGAATTAGAAAACGAACTACATCATTGTAGAATTCAAATTTATGAAGACTTAAAAGCCAGTAATATGCTTTTTATGTAATAAAGCTCAAACTTGAAGTGTGTGTTTTCTTAAGGAAAATAGATTGCAAAGGCTTTTTAAGAAGGCTTTATATCTAAATATGGTGTTACTAGTAAACGGGTTATCACTATGGGCATTTCTCATCTTAGTTTTTACAGAAATGTTTAAAAAATGTCAAAAACTGACAAAGAAACAAGAAAAACTGGGACGTAACTTACATTCTTTGCGTAATAGGGGATATTGACGGGATGTTCTTCATGATGCCATTGAATTGGCCTTGGGATCCAATGACCTGAAGCTTTCACAGGTATACTGGCTTCTCACTGATACTACCGATGTCTACTGAAATTCATGATGATTCTTTATTAAACCATTCCGGAAGATTTGAATATGATTTTTCTTCCGTAATGTGACAGTATTTTACAAGCAGACTAGGTTCCTCGAGCTAGCCGACTGTTTAGCGGAGAACACACTATGAGTGCCTTAGTTTTAATGTCGTCTTTTTATTTCCGTGCATAGTAGCTGTCTCACATCCTTGCTTTGTCTTTGTTTTTCTCTGTTGCCGTTTTTGTCGTTTTTTGGATTTCGATTTTTGTAGTCTTTGCTTCCCTTGTTCCTTCGGTATTCTACTGCCGTTGTTTTTGACCCATCTTTCTAAATTACGTTTTGTCTTATTCTTTCATTCTGAAGTTTGTGGTCTTTGAGTTAGAAGTCTAACTGTATTTGGTTTTGTTTTTATGTTAATTATACAATAGGGAAACGGGATATAGAAAGGGGAGGTTTAATTACCCATAAACTGGTTTAACGTAGGTGAGAACCGAACCGTCAATCCAAAGCCAATAATCCAAGGACAATGGCAACATCGGAAACAAAAGAGAAACAGAGACACACCATGAGTACTGCACAGAAAAAAAAATGAAGACCCACACACACACACAAAGGTGAACAACACGGACCAAATAAAAACCATGGGCGACATCAGGTGCACCATCAGGTGCAACCCTACCTCTGGCTCTTGCTAGTGCCGGTACCAATTATGGCTCTCCCGAGTTCTTATCGTTGTCTCCGTATGTCTTGTCTTTTTGTTGTTTTTCTTGTGCAGTTCCCTAGTAGATTGTGGAATGTGATTGTATTTTCCGGCCATTGTAAATGTTTACTGTTATCTCTGTTATTAATTTATTGTATATTGGAAAGGTCTAATTCATAATTTACACGCATAATAATTCTAAGATTTGAATGGCATAGAGTTGCATTACTTTAAACCAACCCCTTTCATTTTCTATTAAAATGTCGATTATTATTTTTTCTACATTGAAATGACAATGTTTTAAAATTGTACCCACAAGAATATATCAGTGTTTTCAAATCACGTTTATACTTGTAAATGACGTCGTACATGTTAGCATATTTGGTTATTGGTTATTTATTCTCTCTCAGTTTTCACACGTATTTCGGTTTATGGACCTCCAAATGTTTTGATTTTATCTGCACTGAAGAGGTATAAGTTGGTCTGCTGGTGAACTGTTAGTATAAGAGAGGGTACTCATTAACCCAGTATCCAGTAATTCGGTTCTTATCAGAAAAACGATTTTATTTTCAATTTTACAATATCTAAATTTAACAAAATAAGAAAGTAACTGTAAATTCAGTTTCTGTATATGGCCTTCTAGACAATCCATGTCCCCCACAG
Organism: Modiolus philippinarum; assembly: GCA_002080025.1. Classification (NCBI taxonomy): domain Eukaryota; kingdom Metazoa; phylum Mollusca; class Bivalvia; order Mytilida; family Modiolidae; genus Modiolus; species Modiolus philippinarum. The sequence continues at coordinate 13,414 of MJUU01018859.1, forward strand.
ACCAAATGAAAAAATCCAGAAGACCATTGCTCAAAAATGTATAAAATCAGACAGAGAACAATTAACCAAAAAGATCTAAATGAAATGCCAAAATTAGGTTAAGGAAAGAGCTATGCACGAGATGAAATGAATGCTCTGCAGATGCCAATATTAACAGGTTTATTTTAAGGACAGGATATACCCAGATCAAAGGCGACACTAACAGACCAATTTAATGCATTGAAGTACAATATGTACTAGATCATAAACCATGTCAGATGAATGTATATGTGTCAACTTAATGATTGTCAGATTGCATTTGAACATTGTAGACTTCCCTCCTATCATACAACGAAAAATACCGACATAACAGTGAAGTTCACAGCTGCATATTGTCATTTCGACAACTTATATCTCTTCAATAGAGAAAATATCAATTACATGGTAGACAAAATATCAATAATTACGTGGTAGAGAAAATATCAATTACGTGGTAGAAAAAATATCTATTACGTGGTAGACAAAAGCTCAACATATGAAAGAATTGATAAAGCACGATTATCCCAAAGGCCTGAAATTAACACAAAAACTCAAAAAGATTTTTATCCTTGAAATGTACAGCTTTATTTTCCAATCTTGTTTCTCTCTGGTTGTAACTTAAGCAAGCTTTGTGCTTCTTCTGATTGATGTACAAATTACTACTAGCTTGATGGTGTTTCGGAAAGACCATATGTTACAATGTTAGTTCTAGTGGAGATTTAAATATAAAACCATGAATTATGCAAGGATTGCACCGATCACGGCATGAAATCTATCAAAGACCCCATTTCTTTTCTTTTACATATAAAGTATTGAAATAGTAAACAGGGGAACTTCACACATGACAAACCGAAGTCATAAAGACATCCTTACTTGATCGTGTTTTCCATATATTTTTTCAAGTAACAAAATACCGAATTTAATTGTTAGTACAAGTTTAGCTTTTCAAAAGGCCATTTCAAAAACTTATGTCTCTGAAGTTATTTTTTCTTATTTCATTTAGATTGAACAATTAAGACGTAATGTAATGAATATAAGAGTGAATCCCATTTGACCTTTTTGTAATCTCTTTCAGTAGACAACCTCTGGTGAACATATTAGTAATTTCTGTTAGTGATTTATTTTACTATAAATGCATGAGTATAACAACATAGATATCTACCATTTAAATATATCTCCAAGACTCAAAATCTTAGTTCTGAAATATCTTATTATTCTAGACTTCATCTTATTATTCTAGACTTTCTACATATTTTGATGTTTATTTTACTTGAGGACGCATTAATAGAAATACAATAAAAGTATTTTATAATTTCATTGTTGACTTTTTAGTTGTTGCTGTATATTTTATTTATTTTTACTATAGAATGTAAAGAAACAAAAGCAGACATCATGTTTCTGATTGATTCATCGTCCAGTCTTCTGACACCTGAAACATTCCAAAAAGAGCTCAAATTTGTTGTCAATGTTATTGATGGCTTACCAATTGCTCCCGATGAAGTTCGAGTTGGTGCCATGCAGTTTTCAAATGAAACTAAAATAAAGTTAGAAATTGGAATTGGTGATATAAACGATAAACAAGAACTAGCTGAAGCTGTTTTAAATATCCAATGGATGGGTGGAAACACGTTTTTGGACAAAGCTCTGGAGCGGATTCTCGTGGAAATGCGTCCTGAAAAACTTAGAATAGGCATACCTCATATAGTTATCCTTATATCAGATGGTGTATCAACTAATCCATCCCAAACGAGGCTACAGATGGAACAAATACGTGAAAAGACCGACATTATCTTCATAGCCATAGGTGTGTATTTTCATTTCTTAAACTGACGAATTGTAGTTACAGTTATTTTATTGCAATATATATATACCAACCATCTATGTACAACCAATGACGGTACGTTAAATACGTAATAGAGTAGTGCATGTTATAAATTTTACACTTGTTCATGTTCTGAACAACAACAGTAGGATAAAAGGAACAAATGATATGATTTTTACTAAAAACAAAGTCCAGAGACATGGCAAATAATCAAGGATAATAAAAATAATATTAATTATAATAATAATAATAAAACAATACTTATATAGCGCCCTATATAATACTAAAACCACTCTAAGGCGCTTTACACTAAAATTATCACACTGACAATTAACTCTAGCAAAAGTAAAACGTGCTTAAGTGTTACGACATAGAACCTTGAGGTACATTGTTTAAAACATTGAAGCAAATTATACTTATAATTGAAATTTCAAAATATACCTTAACAATTTATTAAAAGACCTAAATATTATTTGAAGTTTAAGGTAAATAAAATTCTAAAAAAAACCATTAAAGTTAAAAAATAAAAATTATCTCCACAAAGCCAAAATTGTAGTAAAAACAACGGCAGTAGAATACCGAAGGAACAAAGCACAAGATTACACAAATCAAAGTCCAGAGACAAGGCAAAAACACGAACACCAAAACACGGCAGACCAAAGACACCACATGCCCACAAAACACACGAATATTACATATACAACACAAAAAACTAGAGCACTAACAGTGTGAACTCTCAATAAACAAGAGTGACATCAGGTGCTCCGGAAGGGTAATCATGTCCTGCTCTGGGCACAGCTGCCGTCACACTGTCAGTGGGTAAATCCAGGGTAAAGTCAAAACCGGTAATGTTAAATCCGGGAAGACGCGAATCTAGCTGAAAATGTCAGTTTTTATTTGTGACACTGACATTTCATATCTATCTATGATGTCGTGGTGACGGCCATAGAAATTCTGAAGGGACGAAAGTAAGTAACAAAGGCTGAACATATCCCTGACTCAGCAGTTTTTGTGACAGTGCTTTTGCTCTTTCCACAAAGTAACTGTATGTACTGCACGCTCTACACTAACGAATTAATTGTGAAATATATACTCCGTATGCTGGGGATGCAGGTATATTGCTGCAAAGAAAGGGAAAGTTCACAATTGGAAAGTCAAAATCATCATTTTGTTATATAATCTAGATTTCAGACGTCCATGTTCGTCAATGTATAACAAAAGGTCAAGGTATGAAGCAGAATCGGGTGTATCGGTTGTCTCTTAAATTTCAAGTTCATTGGGGTAGATACGATGTAAATATTCTTTAAATCTTTGGTTATTAAGAGAAAGTACATCGTCTATATATCTGAAGCTGAAATTAAAAGTCTGGGCTAGTTGTTTTTGTTTCTGTTGTATTAGCCTTTGTAAAAACTTTGCTTTATACGAAAAAAGGAAAAGGTCAGCTGAAAGAGGCGCACAATTTGTTCCCATAGGAATCCCTATTGTCTGTTGAAAAACGCGGCCGCCACATTCAACAAAATGTTGTCGATTAAAAAAATCAAGCATCGTAATCACGTCATTTTCATTATATTTCTTGTTTGACTCAGTGTGGTTCTTTACAAAATATGTTTTATCTTTTCCTATTACCAGATAGGAAGACCCGCGTTCTCCGTTTTTGGTACAGAAACATTGATGTATCAGATCGGAAATTACTGTTTTAAGTTTATTATGGGGAAGAGTTGTATAAAGGGTAGAAAAATCAAAAGTTTGAATGCCATTGCAGTATGCGAGACTGTTTGAGGAGAGCTGTTCAAGGAGATCTTTGGAATTTTTATGAATCCACATCTGATTCACGCCGCTCGTGGAATAAGCTTTTTCGCAGTAGCTTTTTAGACCATCTCTAACTGCAGTCAGTAAAGTGGTAAGGAGTTTGGATAATGGCTTAGTGGTGCATCTGGCAGATCCTGCAATGAATCTCTTTTTGTAGGGATTCTTGTGAAGCTTAGGTACCCAGTAAACATAAGGGAGATAACTATTATTCTCATCAACTTTGATACCGAATGACGCTAACACAGAAGTGTGATTTGCGATTATCTCGTCCCTTGATAATGTAGTTAGGGGAATAAGTAGGATTGTCAGATGAAGTGTCAATACCCATCTCCTTAACAAGACAGTCTAAATAGTGTTTCTTGCATACAAACACAATATTGTTAGAAGCTTTGTCTGCATGTACTATGACGTATTTTTCCTGGAGGTTTGTCAATGTTTTAGCAACAAGTGGATCATCAAATATGGTGGGCGTTCTAGTTTTCATAGATGTTTTCAAGCGCCGGATATGATTCGTGATTAATGACTTAATCGACCACCTGATCCAGTCTGACAGTGTCTCCACATCTTCTTTTTCTTTCTTCGCCCATATTCTGGCATAGTCTTCAACTGCATCCATCATAATTTTGAAGTTATACTTCCAGTTGATGTGCTGAGGTTCACGGAATTTTTTACCTTTTGAAAAAATATCTCGTAATTTTTGGTTTCTAACGATATCTAGGTCACCCGTTATCACGTGTCCAGCAGGACTATAGTTGAATGGGGAAGAGGAGCAGGTGCAATCAGGCAGTTTGGCTTTAAAGTCATCAATCTGAAAATCACGCAATACCCGTTTGTGATTGAAAATAGTGGTTGCAATAGATTTAGTGTAGGAATAAGAGATAAGTAGAACAGATTGGTCTTTGAAATAAGGAGGAATATTAGATTTCACTGTTTTGTGGTGCAGAATGTTGGAGAGATTAATGGCATCTAGGCCTTTGTTAGCAAACTGAATTTTAAGAAATGATCGGTTTTCAGGTTTATTTGCAGAAGTTGTAACAGGTTTGAACAGTCTGTGATTGGCGATGTCCATAACGATAGCTGTTAATTTATATTCCAGAGAATGCCAGTCAGTCACAGTTGAATCTAAACATACTTTGTAAAACGATTGTAGTTTCGAAAGTGGCAAGGAATACAATTTTGTACGAATGTGATGAATACCTAGTGGCATTTTCATAAATGGAAGGAGACCATTAATTGAAATGTCATGTAGATGTGGGGCGGTATAATGCCTATGTCCATGACTACGTGGTCTTCACTGGCTTCCATTAAGGATATTCATCACATTCAAAAAACTGCATCCTGGGCTTGAAAAATTACCTACACTTTTAATATTATCATTGCAACCATAGGGTATTGCTGTTGATCTAGTACTCCTCTCTTTGTAGACGGTAAGGTGTACTTAGGGTAGCGTCGTTTGACTTGTGATATATTTTTTCAATAATCCTGATCTTCATATTTACGATTGAATGATCTGGCTGGTTGAAATGTGCGTAAACATGTCGGGATTTGTTATCTTTCACTTCGTATCTGTGTCCGCACAAACGTTTGTTCAACCTGTCTTTTGTTTCCCCTACATAAATCAGTCCATACAGAGAGCACCCCAAGCGGTAAATTAAATTTCTCGAGGAGCAATTCAGATCATCATAACTTTTGGTGTAATAAGTTTTGTTGGTTAAATTACTGGTAAAATTTGTGTCTGTGATTAGAATGTTACAAGTTTTGCAGTTTTTCATTCGGCATGGCGCAATTATGCCTTGTGTTTGGTATTCGGGAAAATTCAAAATATCATGTAATTTGACTGAACAAGGTTTAATCTATGGAGCAGAATGTAATGAGCTACTTGTAGAAAGGGTATGATCTGAAAGTGACTCCTGAGATCTGTCAAATAGGATGTGCCAAAAATATTAAAACATTTAAAACATCGGTGACAAAGTAAGAGTTAAAAGACAAAATTTCAGATACAACAAAAAAATCTACAGGTCATCAATCCACATAAACACACTAACAAAATGCATGTCTATAAAAATATATTTTTCTACTGTTTCTTAAAACACTCTACCGATTTTGAAAGCCGAATGTCAGATGATAAACTATTCCATAAACTCGCTAAGTATAATTGAATTGCCTTTCACCATAAGTCTTTGTACGTACGCTAGGTTGTTCCAGCCTTAAAGTCCCCTCAGATCTTAACGCACGACTCGCTTCTTTTATTGTAATCAGTTCCTGTAAGCATCCAGGTGCAGTTTTATGTACTGCCATATAGGTAATTACAAGAAGTTTAAATTTTGGCCTAAATTCAACGAGTAACCAGTGAAGTTCGGATAAAACAGGATTTATATGATCGTTCTTCTTAGTTTTTGTCACTAGTCGGGCTGCTTTATTTTTGACTCGTTGTAACCTGTCCAAAAGACACTTTATTCCGAAAAGTAGACAGTTACTATAATTTAATCGTAACGTTACTAAAGCGTTCACAAGATTTTACAAGCTTCTGTAGTAATATAACGTCAAATTCTCCCAATATTACACAGATGGAAGTTACAAGACTTCACGACTGATGAAACTTGTTTTTCCATTGTAAGGTACTGGTCAAATTTTACTCCAAGGCTACGAACTGATGTAGAACTGATAATAACACTGTCGCCGACTTTCAGCTGAAAAATTGGCGTCTTCTTCGATTGATGTTTTGATGTGAATGTTATCATCCAGTCTTATCCTCGTTCAACTTCAGGAGATTATTTGACATCCAGGCGCTAATATCACTCAAACATCGTTCAAATTGCTCCAGTCATCACGAGGCTTTATAATCCTATAGACTTGTGAATCATCAGCGTAGCAATGATAGCTAAAGCCGAGGCGGAGACAAATATAACTCACAGGCCGTGAAAATAGGCAATACAACTTCGGCCCCAAAACGGATCATTGGGGAACCCCGAACGGTAGATGAGAAGGGTTCGGCATATCCGATCCAATTACCACTCGTTGATGTCTATTGGTTAGATATGAACGTTACCATTGTTGCGACTGGCCAACTTTTCCGTACGAAGTTTCTAAGCGTTCAAACAATATAGAGTGATCAATTATGTCGAATGCCGCAGAGAGGTCAAGTAATACTAGTACAACTGATGATTGTCCATGTAGGGCTTCCATGATATCATGATTCACTTTGATTAGTGCTGTCTCAGTAGAGTGACGCTGCCGGTATGCCGACTGTAAAGGGTCACGAAGAAAATTTTTTCCATAACTTTAGAAATGAAAGATAGGTTAGAAACAGCCTGGAGTTCTTGAGTATTGCCTTGTCTAATCCTGTTTTCTTTAGTTAAGGTCTAACTAAAGCTTCTTTTAAGGTTGATCAAAAGATGTGTTTATAATCTTGGTCACTCCTCAAGTTTATTATATCAAGGATTTAAAATTAATATTCTCATTTATTAGAATTTGGATCATACATCATTTTAAGCAAAAAATATTGATAGGTCAGTGTGGTCGTTTTTGAGATTTAAATACCTGAAATTTTGGCGGGAAACCGGACGTCTCTAGACTTTTCATTCACTTTGCATTAAGGCAATCAACCTTTGAAATGCAATGAAGGAATATCAAGAAAAACATCAAATTGTGTCAAAAGTCTATTGAAGATGTATACAATCAGATTTTGAAAAGAAAAGTGTGGGTCATTGTGCAAAATTTTCTAATGCACCATAAAGGATAAAATAAGAGAATTCCGAAAGTCATAGAGAGTTTCAAAAATCTGAGGAGTGACCATCCTTGAGGACGATTTCATGTTTTTGGAAATTGTTGTTAAACAAACAATAAAAATTCAACATACTAAAGAAAAGGAGGAAAACTTCATTTTGAATTCGTATGCAAACAAAAGATTAAACGATTTATGGACATGTAATGCACAAATCGGTAAAAAGTGCAATATAGCTTAAGAAGAAATCGATTTTATTTTTGGAAACAGTCAACAAATTACCCCAAAACAATACTAAAAATAGTTATGATTTTTGTTTTATTATAATTGAAATATTACGTTTACATGTACGAACATCTTGAAATCAAACAAATAAAAATACTTAAGGTAATTTCCTCTTAATTGCCCGATATAGTTATTTCTCAAATACACACGAGGCGTTTAGAAATACGGTGGTTAATTCATTTTCTGTCATTTAATAAAAGCCTTTAAAAGAAATCGGTTTCATATTTCTAGATGATACAAACGTTAAAATCTATCTCCGTTTCCGACCATGTCCTTTAAGAGTGAAAGAATGATTTATTATATTACAGTTTCGACAGTTAGTTGGAGACAATTCCAATGCAATGTTTTTGACGGTTTGGTTTTCACTTACTTTAATTTGTATGAATTGAGCAGTTTTGTACATTGCATTTCCAGTATATCTGTTTCATAGCATAAGATAGAAAGTAAATTATAGGTTTTTAAAAAGATGCAAATGTTTCAAATTTGATCTTTTCATTTCCTTTGTTTTGCTATCGCACATCTTGTTTTAAAAAAATTAAGAGTATACAGATCTTCAGTACTTTGATTAATGAAAGGAAGATAACAGGAAACACCTACAATGGCCGAACATTACAATCACATGTCACAATCAACCAAGGAACTGCACAAGAAAAACAATAAAATGACAAAAGACAAACATATATAACAATAGGAACTCGGGATAGCTGGACTTAGTACCGGCACTGGCAACAGCCAGCGGAAGGGTTAAACCGGTTTATGGGTACCCAAACCTCCCCTTTCTCTATCCCGTTTCCCCATAGTATAATAAACATACAAGTAAAACCCAATACAGGTAGACCACTAACTCTAAGACCACAATCTTGAAAAGGAAAGACTAGACAAAACATAATTTAGAAAGATTGGTCGAGGAGTGCTCGCCGCTAAACTGCCGGCTAGCTCAAGGAGCCTAGTCTGCTGGTAAAACACTGTCGCACTACGGAATAATAATCAAATTGATAACTGATTCAGATTTTGAAAAATTGAAATTTGTCTTTATGTTTCGATTTGTCAGCACCATATTATAAGCTGTTTTTTTTTATTTGATAGAGAAACATATTGGTAGTAAATTGCCGTCGAGGATATCAGGATTGATTGTATAAATGATGATGTTGGATTTTCTTTAACACTCCTTAATCATTGTGATTGAAGCCTCTGTTTTCATTCGTTCCTGAAAAATATCAGAACGGATGCCACTCATTTTCACCAAGAAGTAAAACCAGTTAATGGTTTAAGAAACATATTCCCTTGTTATCTATAGTGTCAACTCTCGTTTTAAATTTTGGAGTAAGGTGAAGAAATGTGAAAATATTATTTTATATTCATTGCAGGTGTCGGGAGGGACAGAAATATGAAAGAACTTGAGAGTCTTGCAACACGACCTATTAAAAACCACGTATTTGAAGTAGAAAATCAAGATGCACTTGAAGGCATTAGAAGTAAACTGCTAACAACTGTCTGTCAAGGTGAGTATTGATTACCCTGAAGTATTGTTAAATACGCTTTTTGTACGCCCAAGTCACATCCATGCATCTATTGGTGGGAAGTGATAATTATGAAAAAGAAAGGAAATGGGGTAAATGTCAAGGAGACAACATCCCATATCCAGGTTAAAACGACCCAAAGATATTTCTATTGATTTTGGTATTAAAAATGTTCTGGAAACTCTTTATAAAGACTTTGGCATATTGGTCTCTCGAATATATGATAATAAAGGGCTACGTAGAGCGCAACATTATACGACCGCAGCATGTACACCAAGTTTGCACCCCTTACTGATCAGAAACGGTAAGAGCTATGCAAATTATGTTACTCCCAAAGAAATGCTTACAACAAGAGAAATCCAAAGAAAAAATTTAATTGAAATTCAATGAAAAATAAAAGTTATAAGGTTATTCAAAAAGTGCAATTTCGGTCCTGTTATCCCCTAATAGCTAAGAAACGGTCAGAGATACGTCAAATCTGTCATATACTTTATAAACCGTATGTTAAGAAGATTCCAAAGGAAAAATCCGATCAGAATCGAATGAAAAATAAAGATTTAATACATTTAGGAAAAATGCAAATGTAGCCCCTTTTACACCTTATAGCTCAGAAAGAGAAAAAACCTCGCCTTATCTGTTCGTTCGAAGATATAAATACATTAGTATAGGCAGGGAACAAGCATACTTTGTGAAATACAACCCAGAATCATAGAAATAAACTTAAACAGAGGAAGAAGTGATTAAAATGTTATAATTGTGAATGGGTTTTACCATAGGGGCCAATGTTTAACTAAGTTATCCGCTGGCGGTCATCTTGGAACTGATGGGGACTTGATGGACACATTTTTTTCAAATTTTCAAAGGGGACCATCACAGGACAGTTTTGACAAAGTATGATTCCAACTGGCCAGATTGTCTCACAAGAAAAGGCCTGGGAATGTGTTTTCCCTTAGAGTCAATGTTAAACTTGGTTCCTCTCTGGCAGCCATCTTGGATGAGGTCGATAACTACCACCATGAAGATAAAATGTAGTTCTTGAGATATTGAACATTTTGTAAATCTTAATCTATATTTTTTGAAATACAAAGCAAAATATATAAACTCTAAAAAATTGACTAATGAAGGGCAATAACTCCTATATAGGATATTCAGATTTTCTTCAAATTTCTAGGAGGGTAGAAGTTGATATGTTTAACTTTTTTGCAATTCAAAATTGCCCTCTATCTGTTACAATTTTTTGGATAAAAAAATCAAAGATTTTAAAGTTTTGAACATTTTGCAGAAAAAGGGCAATAACTCCGACAACGATTTTTGGATTTTCCTTATGATTGCATGGCGGATTGTCTTGTAATGCTGGTCATTTTTACCTCTTCAGTATTTTGATTAACAATGAAGGAATATGGAGTAAATGCAAATGAGACAAAGTCTCTACAAATACATGGTAATAATAAGCAATGGAACAACGCTTTTATTGTTGTTCTTCATCTTGAAGTCACAATGAGGCCTTCAACAAAGAATTTAACTCATACCTCATAGCAATTTCAAGACGGACCCTAGCACCGGTTTGAGCGGAATTCATTGCTAATTGTCGAGCCTTGCTTTTTAACCTAATTATCCATGGATGCGGGATCATCAACAAATATTTGATATCTGTATTGGTTTTTGAGTTATTTGCCAAAAATTGGAATTTACATCTGTGTTCTTCAAAATAAAGACAAAAAACTGGCCCAGTCCTTTAATTTCAACTTCCGTTATATAGATGATATTTTAGCTCACCTGGCTATGCCAGGTCGAGCTTTTGCTATCATATACCGCCCGGCGTCCTGCGTCCGTCGTAAACTTTTTTCATAAATCTTCTCCTCTGAAACCACTGGGCCAATTTAATCCAAACTTAGCCTTGGTCATCACCAGGGTATGTAGTTTAAAAAAAAGTGTTCGGTTAGTCTGCGGACCAAACAACATGGCCACTGTTACTAAAAATAGAACATAGGGGTAAATTGCTGTTTTTTGGCAAATAGTTAAAAAAAACCGTTGCAGATATCAAAAATCTGACACGGGATAAAATTGTTCAGAATGCTGAGATCTATCTGCCCTGCAATTTTGAAGAAAAATCGGAATACCCGTTTCAGATTTGCAGCCCTTTTTCCGTAAAATTTTAATTTTTTTTCCCATTTTTATCTTTTATTTCAAAAACTGTAACAGATAGAGGAAAAGTGTTTATTGGAAAAATGTTCAGCATATCAAGATCTACATACTCTGAAATTTGAAGAAAATCCAAATGACTATGTAGAAGTTATTGACTGTTTTTCACAAATTTTGTTTTCCATGTCTAATATGGTTATGGGTTATTTCCCTTTAAATTCTGTTTTCAAATCTTCTTTGGTTTACTTTTCTCTTTCAAGTTTTAGAGAAATTCCCTGCTATCACTTTATTAAAAAAATATTTGTTACATAATCAAGAGCAAAAAAAGTGTTTTTGTACAAATTTTAACATTTTTTTTTTCAAAAATTCTTACTGAATCTTTACTTATTTCACATTTTAATAAATTTGGTATATAAATGTATATTGTTCTGCAGTGGATTTTGTTTACCTACCAAGTATATATTATTCCTGTTAAATTATTAAAGAGCAATTGGGCTTCATAGCATGCATTGACTTCATTGATGACTTGGCTGTTTCATGGTAATTTGTTGTGATCACTGTGTTCATGGTTGGCCCATTGCAAATTTTTCAATCAAACATCTTCTCTGAAACAGCTGAACCAAACTTGGTCACAATAGTCCTTAGGTGGTCCCCTTTAAAAATGTGTCCGGCAAGTCAACACGCCACCCAAGATGGCTGCAGTGCGATCTTTGTCGAAAAATGGACCCTATATTCAGAGATCTTCCTCTGAAACTACTGGGCCAATTGAAACCAAACTTGGTCACAATAGTCCTTGGATGGTTTCGTTTAAAAATTGTGTGCAGCAAGTCTGCACTTCATCCAAGATGGCCACCACCCGGGGAACTTTGTCGAAAATTGAACAATATTGCAAAAATCTTCTCCTCTGAAAATACTGGACCAATTGGAACCAGACTTATTTACAATGGTCCTTAGGTGGCCCCTTTTAAAAATGTGTTGGGCAAGTCCACATCATATCCAAGGTGGATCCAGTGGGGAACGTGGTTTCAACATTGGACCCTATAGAGAAACATATTCAAAGATCTCCTCTGAAAGTGCATGGCCAAATAGAATCATACTTGATCACAATGGTCCTTACTTGGTCCCCTTCATAAAATGTGTCCGGCATGTCCGCATAACATCCAAAATGGCATTCAGCGGGGAACATTGTTTTACCTTGGACCCCCATGGGAAATCATTTAAAGATCTCCTCTGAAAATACTAAGCCAATTGGAACCAAAGTGAGGCACACTGATCCTTAGATTGTCTTCTTCAAGAAAGGTGACAGTCGATCTACGCCCCATCAAAAATAGCTGCCAATGAGGAACAAGGTAAAGTCTAATTTTGAATCAAATAACATCAATGTCTATCAGCAAACTTGAAAACGAGACCCTTAAATGCTGGGATTATTTTGACATATTGTGTCAGCTATTGCTAAGGTGAGCGATACAGGCTCTTGAGAGCCTTTTGTATCACTAAACAGCCCTCGCTGTAGTCATTTTCTTCGTCTAATTTATCCAGAAGTGCTTTAAATTAAGGACACTACAGATACTTCCACATCGGCTTCGTTCCTTGACCTTCATCTTGAAATTGACAACAGAGGTACATTACAATCTAGCCTGTATGACAAACGCGATGACTTCATTTTTCCAATAGTCATCTTCCCTTTTCTTTGTAGCAACATCCAAAGCATCAACATATGGAGTTTACATCTCACAACTCATTCGCTATTCAAGGGCTTGTGTTCGTTACAGTGACTTTCTTAATAGAGCTCAGTTGCTTACAAATAGGCTACTTAAGCAAGGGTATGTTACCAAAAACGTAAAGTCATCAATGCAGAAGTTTTACGGTCGACATCACAATCTTGTGGATCGCTATGGGATATCTGTTTCCCAGATGACAACAGATCTTTCCCTCTACAACTAAAGTTTGTTTTTCCTCTGTCGGATTGAACTTTACTGCCGGAGTTGACATGTTCAACACGGCGGGTGTAATAGTAGTAGCTTACTCTACCGGTACACCTGATCTCACTCATGGTTTTTATTGGGTCCGTGTTGTTCATCTGTATGTGTGTCTTAAGTTTTCCTTTTTTGTCCCGTACTCAAGCGGTGTTTTTGTTTATGAGTGTGTCCGATGTTGCCATTGTCCATGGATTGTTCACTCATTTGATTGACGGTTCAGTTCTCACTTACATTACACTACTCTATATTTAGTAACAGTAGCCATGTTGTAAAGTCCTTTGGACTTATCGGACACAATTTTGAATCTAAATTCTCTGGAGATGATTAAGACCAAGTTTGGTCAAAATTAGCCCAGTGCTTTTGAAAAAAAAAGTTTACGATGGACGACGGACGGACACCTACGAACGCCAAGGGATGGCCTTTCAGCAGTATAAACTGATCATATGCAGTTTAAGGAACTCAATAAAAATTAAAGTCGGAACATGCTAAATGTAAGGCCAATTCAAAATAAATATGAGGCTGATACCGGGTAAATGTGAGGCCGGTAAATGTATAGGGTAACCGTCACCTGCGATGCATTTGTAACACATGTGGCTGAACTATTTCTAGACAAATCTAAAAAAAATCAGTTGAAAATTGCGTTATAAAACATATAACTCTTCATGGTGATCGCATAACTTGTAAAGATGTAGAGATCAATTCTAAACATTCTATCTAATATCCGTGAAAAAGAATTTTCTTAAAAATATATACGAGTGTAGTCTTCCTCAGTTGATAAAGTCATATGGACGATGAGAAAAAGATGTCATTATTCAGGGATGGAAATTATTACGTATACCATATATTTCAGTTAGATATGACAAAAGATGAAAATCTTTGAATTCCAGAGCAAATTATTTTACTTCTTTGAGAGTTTAATCAGCACAACTCCAGATCTGTAAAATTTGCCTTTTGTTGATATCCTATTCGTATTTATTCCCTCTCGGCTGTTCTGTATTCTTTACTTTTGGTCTGCCACAATTTTAATTTGATGTGCACTGAAGAGACTTTGTTTTTGAAATACAAGGCAAAATAAATAAACTTAAAAAATTGACCAATGAAGGACAATAACTCTTGTATAGGTATTCAGATTTTCTTCAAACTTCTAGGTTGGCAGAAGTTGATATGCTTAACATTTTTTTGCAATTCAACTTGCCCTCTATCTGTTACATTTTTTGGGGATAAAAATCAAAAATTTTAATTTTTGAACATTTCGCAGAATAAGGATAATAACCCTTATGATTGCATGGCGGATAGATCTTGTCATGCTGGTCATTTTTACCTTAGTATTCTGATATCTGTAAAGGTTTTTGAGTTATTTGCCAAAAATTGAAATTTACCTCTATGCTCTATATTAAGTTACAGTAGCCATATTGTAAAATCCTTTGGAATCATCGGATACAATTTTTAATCTAGATTCCCTGGAGATGATTCAGGCAACTTTGCTTAAAATTGGCCCAGGTCTTTCAGAGGAGAATATTTTTAAAAAGTTTACGACGGATGACAGACGGACGGACACCGACGAACGCCAAGGGATGGCCTTTCAGCAGTATAAACTGATCATATGCAGTTTTATGAACTCAATCAAAATTAAGGTCGGAACATGCTAAATGTAAGGCCAATAAAAATAAATATAAGGCTGATACCGGGTAAATGTGAGGCCGGGTAAGGGTAAATGTCACCTGCGATGCATTTATTACGCATGTGGCTGAATTATTTCTAGACAACTCTTAAGAAATCAGTTGAAAATTGCGTTATATAACTCTTCATGGTGATCGCATAAATTGTAAAGATGTAGATATCAATTCTAAACATTCTGTCTAATATCCTTGAAAAAGAATATATGCGAGTGTAGTCTTCGTCAGTTGATAAAGTCATATGGACGATGAGAAAAAGATGTCATTATTCAGGGATGGAAACCATTACGTATACCATATATTTCAGTTCATGATAAAAGATGAAAATCTTTGAATTTCAGAGCAAATTATTTTACTTCTTTGAGAGTTTAACCAGCACAACTCCAGAACTGTAAAATTTGCCTTTTGTTGATATCCTTTTCGTATTTATTCCCGCTCAGATTTCCTGCATTATTTACTTTGGTCTGCCACAATTTTAATTTGATGTGCACTGAAGAGACTTTGTTGTCAAAATTAACATCTGCAGATACTACATCGCTATTTTTTGCATAATTACGCCTCATGTATGTAAGCTGCACTCTGATTGGTTAATACCGGTTGTATTTTTTTTTTGGCAAATACCCTTTCACCGTGGTATTTGTAGGAGACATTCGATATATCATGAACGTCGGGGTATTTGCCAAAAATACAAGTCTTGGGTCTAAATTTCCCTCGAAATTTTACGGCCGCGACTTGTATTTTTGGCAAATAGCTTACCCCTTATCATGGTATATATTGTATCTACCTACATAATGAATCCGAACGCTTTACTTATGTATAAGAAATAATGTTGTAAAATTTTCACCATAAACGTCTGATATCTTCTCTGTATACCGTATTTCCCATTCTATACTCAAAGAGTATAACGTGTATCTATTCATTTTTTTCAAATACATGTATCTAAAATGCTAGCAGAGATTGCTAATGAAATGTAATTACAAAAACATTTATCGAATAGAGGGGTGCTTTATTTCTGAATAGATCTTAAGATCAAAGATCGTTCTCTAAAAGGAACAAATCAATTTGAGCTGATAAATCTTATAACAAAATGTATTATTTACTAGAAGCTTCAATGCTGTCACTTAATCATCAGGCAAAAAATATCCAAGAAGGCGCTACAACCTCATTTATACTATTTACTCTATATTCTATATTTTATATATTTTACGAAAGGATATGGAGTAAATGAACAAGAGACCATAACGCATATGTTAACTCCAACTGCAATAATTTTAATTCATTGTCCTTTTTTATAATCTCGGGTCAAATTCAGCCTCCCCCGCTACCCATGTGAATTATCAAAATCTCAATTTTACATGTATCATAGGATCATGGTGAAAATCAGTTATAACCGAGAGGGAGTTAGCCGGATTACCATCTTCTTTGACATATGATCCATGTATTTAGTATTACTCCTGCAAAGTCTTTTTAAGACAACCTTAAACTTGGGCTAAATTATCTTATAATGAAAGTATATATATGTGAGAGTGTACAGTGAAATGGGAGTATAATAAATAGAATTACAATATCTTGATTTTTGACATTGAGTCATGAATGTATGTTTAGTATCAGCTAGCGGTGTACTCAAAATTATATTCCTCATTTATCAGGACTTCAAACATGTGATGTTACTGAATATATGCAAAAGAAACGAATTTGAATCAGTTCTCAAAATTATATTACTAATTTATCAGAACTTCCAAGGGATCAACATGTGATGTTACTGAAAAAATGGCAATTTATATTAACATTTTTGAATAAGTACTCAAAATTATGTGAGTAATTTATCAGGACTCCGTCTGACCAATTTATGATCATACTGAATATATTGAAAGTAACCTTTTTTGAAATGGTAGCATTATTTTATATTTAGTTGGTAGTTATCCCCTTTATGGTTCTTATTTTAAAATCTTTTCTTTTCTAGCTGACAGACCAGCTGCAGAGGGTAGGTCATTAATAAATACAGTTATATTTCTCATTGCAAAGTTTTCAACTGCAAAAAAAGTGTTTCCACACTTGTGATTTTAATTTGTTCGATTCATGTGTACAATAGACAAAGGGCAAGCAACTTTAATAAACTTTCACTGAAGTGCTAGTATGCTACGATGAGACAAGTAATAAATTGCAATTACATAACCTTGTAACCTAAATATCCTAAGTTGACAAATCACCTTTTGAATAAGGAAAGTAAAAGATCAGGATAAAGATCAAAATGATTTATATATTTATTTCTTGGATCAAAAGAGGTACAAATTCGTCAATATTTCTTCATAAGAATGTTATATTAGCTAAGAACTTTTTTACCCTGCCACATGTAGTATCAAGGTATTATTTATTACCCTTAGTCGTCTGTCTGCTCGTCTGTCTCCCATAAATGTTTCCGACTGACATTTTGTGAACGAAATAGCAAACTGTATTCAAATTTGATATGCAAGTAGTTTACAAGTCGGGCCAAGGTCCATTTTTGGTTCAGAGGTCAAAATGGTGAAAAAGGTTCTAGGGTTATGCCCGTTGAAGCTTTGAAATTTTATGACATTTGGGATTTACGACTGATAACTTTTGAAAAATAAGATACTGTGTTCGAACTTGTAATTTACAACAGAACGCAAGCTCGATTTTTGTTTAGAAAGGGCTCTGGAATGATGCTCCCAGAAATGCTATGAAATTTTGTTAAGTTTAGGGTCTTTGATTGTTTAAATATGAATAAAAAAACATACCGTCATCACCCTCTGTATGCGATTTTCTTCACAGGAAGTTCGAATTTTGGTCAAGAGGTCCATAAATTCTCGATTTATGTCCTTTGAAATCTTCAAAATTTGACATGGGATGGTTTCTGGTAATTTTCTTCGGACGAAAACTAAATTCCTTTTTAACTATGCTTAGCAATTGTTTATTTCAAAAGAGAGGCCATGTTCAATCATAATATAAATGGCTCAAGACTTATGCTCCTTAAAGATTTAAGTTTTCTTAATTATGACATGAATGGATCAAGAGTAATGGCCTTAAAGATTAGAATGTTTCTAATTTTTTTGGTTTCCAACTATATCATGTGAACAAAATAACAAAATGGTAACAATTGGTATGTAAGTTCCTCATCTAAATTGGGCCCAGTTTTATGAAGGGTTCAGAAGAGAGGGTTGCTCTTGAGTTATGCTTCTTGAAATAATATTAAAAAACAAGACCGGGTATCATTTAATGATATATTACTATTAAAAGCAACCCTCTTTCAGAATTTACCAGAATAATAGCTTTCGAAGAAGCATTAGTTCTCTTAATTTGTACTGCTGTTAACTGAATAGGTATCAGTTTACGTAAATATTTGTACCCGCCACAGCTTAGCGTATTTTGGCTTTTCTATTAATATCCATTTGCTAACTTGTTCTCTGGTTTTACATATATTTCGGTTTATGGATTTCCAAGTTTTTTTATTTGATCTACATAATGAGCATATGCGGGAACTAAATTTACAGCAACTTCGATATTTTGTTATCAATCATCAAAACAATCCATGAAAGGATATGGAGGAAATGTGCCGGAGAAAATACAAAATACAAATACAGTGTAGAACCAAGCAATGGACTAACGTTTTTATTGTTGATTATCATCTTGACGTAACCATGAGGTTTCAATCTCCCTCATGCATAGCTCTGTCCTCAGCTGAATTTTGGCTTTTCTATTTGGACCCTATTGGTTATTTGTTCTCTATCAGCTTTTAAACGTATTTCGGTTTATGTATTTCCAAATGTTTTGATTCTATCTGCACTGAGACATAAGTGCGCATATGCAGAAACTGAATTAACTGTAGCTTCGGTATTTTGTTAATTATTAGCTTTACTAATAGAAAGTCCAAAACAGTTCTTAGTATCGCTTTGAGCGGAGTTCATTGCTAAATGTCACATCTTCAATCTCTCTCATCCGTTGCTGCTCGACAAAGCACTAGTGCCTGGGGCTAGTGGACAATTACAACATATAGATAAACATAGAGCACTCATCAAGTCAATTGTAAGAAAACTTGGCATTATAAAATAGTGAGAAGTGTGCACTATAAATGACAAAATACCAAAGTTAATAATAAACAGGTAATTAGAATAATATTTGGAAATAAAAAAAGTAATATAATGCCGAGCATTGAAAGTATGATACGAAGTACCTCAAAAACTAGTGCACCATTAGCTGAAGTATATAGAGAGCATACATCTCTCGCGCTATCGGAAATTTTTTACAGACTCCAAACCACAGGAGAGACAAACTCATGTCCTAAATAGCCAATGAAAGGATATTGAGAAAATACACATGAAAAGACTCTTCAAATAAAATCGTTAAACCTTGTAATTGAACGACGCCTTTATTGTTGTTCTTTATCTTGAAGTCAACATGACGGCTACATGTGTCCCACAATGAGCTTTGCTCATATCTCTCATATCTCATAGTAAGTTCAATACGACCTGACCATTGCAGTAAAAGATTTACAAAATAACTGTCCAGTATTGAACTGTTATACAGATTTTCTTTCACACAAGTAAGCAGGTCAACGTAAGAACCCGTTAAATCTGAGGACTAAACCTGGTTAAGATTGCGGAAAACTGTTCATGTAGTCAATACGTTTCGTTCAATTGAAATAGTCCTTGCAAAAATAATTTTGAATATATAATTTTTCGATACAAAATATGGCAAATGCTGGTCTAGCACAAATCATACATCTTCACAGCAATCTTGTTTTCTTGTGAAATTCCCGTTTATATCGATTTAGATGTATTCTTATTAAAACAATTTAAAGTAAGTGACAAGAGACCGTCAGAACAAAAAAGAAGGAAAATGAAAAATAAAAGAAAAAATAATATTTAAAACAATGACAATATCTGAAACACATCTAAACAAAGACATCACATAAGTACAGCATATAAACGAAGAATTGGGAAAACATACAGATGAACAACAGAGGCCCAATTCAGGTGCACCGGTAGAGTAAGTATCTCTTGTTTTTATAACACACTTGCTGTGTGGACGTAATGCCAATTCCGAAAATGAAGTCAAATAGACTAGAGGTCTTATAAGTTCATCTTAAGCTTAACTGATCAATTTATCGCTTACAGTTTGTGCCAGTGAAAAAGCAGATATTGTTTTCCTCGCCGATTTTTATCTACTAGTATTAATCATAAAGCCTTTGCAGAGTAAAGGGTGTTTAAATAATGGAAGGTGCTTGTTAACTCAACGACTAAATTAAACTTGTATCACTTACAGTTTGTGCCAATGAAAAAGCAGATATCATTTTTCTGGCCGATTTATCTACTAGTATTGGTCATCAAGCCTTTGCAGAATTAAAGGTGTTTATATTGGAAGTGGTCAAGAAATTCCCGATTGGTTCTGACAGTATACAAATTGGTCTTATAACTTTTTCTACAGATGCCAAAACAGAATTTAAGTTGAACGAGTACATGTAAGTTCATATGTACTATAGCTTTTAATTAAATTTAATAAGTTTAACTTGCCTATGGAGGTAATAAGGATTTTTAAGTCCATAGCTTTTAATATAATGCTTTATTCATTTAACAACAAGGATTGCAAACAGCCCGAAGGCTACAAGGCTGCTCTCCTCAACATAAACAGACATGATAGTATAGTACAAGACTATGTACAACACAGCTGTCATGCACAGATGTTTTGTACTTATACACATAGCACAATCACACGTAATCAAACGTAATCGAATACAAATCGATACAAACGAATTACATAAAACGTTTACTGTTTCCAATAAATAATTTTTATATGAACTAACAATTTGTTGTCATCCATCAATAAATCACTTTCAACTATGAAGATTTTGACTAAGTAGTTGCACAAAATTTCTTAAATGGATAATAAGTTTAAGTGATGAATATTTTGAAAAACAATGACCTGATATTTTCATATCGACCACAATGAATAAAAAAAGTTCTCAATAGATTCAGGCTTTTAAGTATAGCCTCTATTGCATAACAAAGGGGGAATTAAAAGTAATTTAATAAATGATCATACATACCATTAAACCAAAGTTTAATACGAGTATGATTTATTTTACTCACACCATGAACAGATGTATAAATCGTTTGACTGTTTGATTCACAAAAATATTTGTAAATTTTAGCTCTATCATATGAGAATGAAATCACCTAACAGTTTGCTTCAGACTGTGTCAGGGCTAATTTTGTAAACGTTTCCATGAAAAAGATATCTCTTAAAAAACAAGGAACAAATTTATAAAAAAAGAAATAAATGAATGAATAATAAGATCAAAAAGTTAATCAAGATGCATTCTCAATGGGGTACATGATTTACAATTAAATGGTGATGCCTCAAGGGCAAAAGCATGCTAGAAATAATTAAAGAAAATAAAACACAGGCTTCTGAAAAGACCTTAACTTAAATGTTTGCAATGTTTACCATACACAGATATTGTGACAAATGAATATTTTGCGAAGGACAAGATATTTAAATGGCATGATTTTTGAAACAATGGGATTTCTCATCATGTTTTTATCGCCTTTTAGCTCATCTGGCTTTAAAGGCAATGTTAACAGCCTCTGTCACAAAAGTTTACCCGAGAAACCAGTGCACGTTTTGCGGACGAGCTTGGCATTAACCCCATTAAGGTGATGTCAGAAAAGTTTCATAAGTTTTGCTTGTAGAGAATTCAAGATGGCTGGTTCCGCAGATCTTATAACCAGATACAGTATAGGTTACAAGTGCGCAATTATTTACAATGCATTTTCCATAGGGGGGTTCCCCTGTTTAGCGATAAATTAAAAATAGACGAAGGCTTTTTTTCATCCCGAGGGTCCTGAAAATAACAAGTACTCATATAGATCTTTCGAATCCCAAAATAAAAAATGGGGGGTCATGCGGCGATTCTTGGTGTAAATTGAGGCTCAAAAAGGGGTATATTCAAAATAATAAAATATTTTTGTGTCGACCAGATCCCATAAAAGGTCAAATTATCACCTCTGGGTAACATTGTTGAAATCAGATTTGCTATAAACCGAATTGTAACATGACATAGTATTTTATCTTAAAACATTTAATTTTATTATCCACCAATCGTAGGAGTTGTAGTGCTTAATACTGAATACAGCTTTGGGTTCAAAACTGGATCCCTGTTCGAAAGTCAATAATTGCGCACATGACACCTATAGAAATATTTGTAAACTTCAAAACGTGACATTTCCTACATTTTTAGCAAGCCACACACCAAACAACATCATTTGATGTCATTTCATTATTGTGTCACCTCTTATGATTTTCAGAGCTTTATTTCCCAGAGGTCGACCCCTGTCCGAAAAATGAAGAAAAAAAATTCTCATTTTGAAGATATTTCGGCATCATTCTATAACATACTGAATAAAAATGAAATTGAAGCCATGATCATATGCAGATAGTAGAAAGTCATCCATGTTGGTACCAAAGTCGTTAAATTTTATTATAGTGTACCCATATTTGGAAGCTGAAATGATAAATCGGCCAATTTTTTCAAAAAGAGCTTATTTGAAATAGACTATAGCCATAGAAATAGCATAAATACCTATCGGTTTGACTAAAATCAATGACAAGCCACTAAAAATGATGAACACCATGCCAGAAACTTTTGCCTTACTATTTGCCATATTAGGCAAAACGTGAAGTTTCAAGTGCAGCTAAAATTTGAGATTTTTACCAAAAAATTAATTTTGAAAATATGCCATTTTTCATAAATAAATGCAATTAAAAATATAAAATACACTGCTAAAGCTTCTCACATTTGTTCCAAAGCAATACAACAGGCATATGAGCAATCTACTTCTGTAAACTAAAAATTATCAACTTTCACCGAAGCCTACCCCCCTTTTCTAGTGATTTTTACCATACATGAAGAAACAGACTATAAATCCGGAAATTCGATATGCACAAACTTTCATTCGGTCAAAATTGTAAATTTATTTGAAATTCAGTGTTTTAGTACCATTCAATACATTACAAAGTAGAAAAACGTGAAAACCACATTTTTGCTATAGGTTACAAGTGCGCAATTATTTACAATGCATTTTCCATAGGGGGGTTCCCCTGTTTAGCGATAAACTAAAAATAGACGAAGGCTTTTTTTCATCCCGAGGGTCCTGAAAATAACAAGTACTCATATAGATCTTTCGAATTCCAAAATAAAAAATGGGGGGTCATGCGGCGATTCTTGGTGTAAATTGAGGCTCAAAAAGGGGTATATTCAAAATAATAGAATATTTTTGTGTCGACCAGATCCCATAAAAGGTCAAATTATCACCTCTGGGTAACATTGTTGAAATCAGATTTGCTATAAACCGAATTGTAACATGACATAGTATTTTATCTTAAAACATTTAATTTTATTATCCACCAATCGTAGGAGCTGTAGTGCTTAATACTGAATACAGCTTTGGGTTCAAAACTGGATCCCTGTTCGAAAGTCAATAATTGCGCACATGACACCTATAGATTTACATTTGGATTAGAGCAGAAACATTTATGATTCCACTGCTAATGACTTGTCCCCAGCCGCACCGCGACGGTGGGACCTAATAATTGTCTGCGTCCGTGTGTCCATTCGTCCTCAGAAACCACTAGTCGGAATTCATTCAAATTTTACAGGATTGTTGGTCATCATTAGTACTAGATCATATAGCATTGCACTTTTGATTTGTCAAATTTTGTTGGAGTTATAGGACTTTGATTATTTCCACATTGTTATACAATGACAGATCTTATGGACGCAACTCCTCAGAAACCACTACTCACATTTCCTTCAAATTTTCCAGCATTGTTAGTCGCCATATGTACTAGATCATAGCGATTTATTTGTATAATATTGGACTGAAACCTTTTGGATATTTAACCTTTAACATGTTTGACATTAAAAGCAGGATATTAAGCATAAAATCATATGTTTGGTATTTTTGATAACAAAAAAAAAACAATAGGTTTATTGTTCAAATAGAAATGTTCCTTTTATTACAAAATCATGTACTATACAACAAATTAACTTAAATATGTACATCAAAAACATTTTTGGGGTGTTTTAACTAAAAAAAGTAGATGTAATGAAAAGTCATAACCAAGGAAGGTAATCAACTTATTCACTGTTTCTTTTGCAAAGTTGTCAAAGCTTCACTGAATGCTGGAGTAAAAAATATTTCAGAAATAAAAATTATAATTTTGATAAATTCCTGAAACATAACAATATATATACCTTTCAGTGATTGCTGTTTTTTCCCAAACATGTTTGATTTCAGCAACCCCTGCCCATTTTGTTTTTTGGAATGGTGGTCTGAAATGAATTTTAATGGATATTGGAGCTTTCGTTTGCCATGGAAACCAAACCAGGAAACTGAAATTTAAGAAAAAAGTGTTCTGCTTGATATTTTTTTTAATGATCAATAGATTATAGGGGGATCCCCTGCCACATTTTTTTTTTGCAAGGGGGACTTGGAATGTTTGATTTCAGCAATATGTTTTACTTGAATTATAAAGGAATCCCTGCCCAAATGTTTTGGGAATGGTGGCCTGAAATGGGTTGTAATTGATAGTGGAGCTTAAGGTTACCATGGAAATCAAACGAGAAATCTGAAATTCCAGAAAAACTATTCAGCTTCATATTTTTTCACCATTTCAGCAATATGTATTTACCAGATTACAAGAGGAACCCCTGCCCAATTTTTTTCAATGGTAGTCTGATATGGGTTTTTAAGTTTCTTGTGCGGCGGGGCACATATGGCTACGCGTAGCAGTCTTGTTTTGTAATTGAAAGCCATTGGAAAAAGATTGGTACGCGTTCCCATATGTACCCTCCGCACAAGAAACTTCAAATTGAACATGTCAAAAAGTGTGGAAATAATATAGCTGGATTATATGGTATTTTACGAAAGGATATGGATTAAAACAATTGTTCTAAACATGGGAATTTATACAAAAGCATTAAAGATGCAAGTTCAAGGTTCTAGTTTACACAAATTCCTGAAATAAAAATATAACATGAACAGAATTGTTAAAATTGAAGTTCTCTTGCATGGTTTCCATAGCAACCAAACTCTCAACTATCCATTACAACCAATTTCTGACCACCTTTCAAAATAAGTTGAGCATGTCTTTCGAACTTCCTCGAATCAAGACTTCATATATGCTCTCTCTATATATCAGTTATGGTGTACGTGTTCGTGAGAGAATTTTTCATATGTATATACTATTCATACTTTCAAATTTTGGCACTTATTTTTGTAATTTCGAAATGTAATTCTGAGTACCACTTTAAAGTGCCCACATCTAACTATTTTATAATGCCAAGTTTTCTTACATTCGACCTGATGTTTGTCTATACATATAGTGTAATCTTCCACTAGCTTAAGTGTTTTTTGTCGGGCAACGAATGACACTGATTGTAAGAGCACTTTGCCAGTTTGATTAATGTTTGTTGACAATCCCGCACCTATGACAAGCAAAGACATGGATGTAGCGTTGTTCGACAATTAGCAAAGAATTCCGCTCACACCGGTGCTAGGAACTGTCTTGAACTTACTATGAGGTACGACCAAAGCTCATGATTGAAGGCTTCATGTTGACTTCAAGATGAAAAACAACAATAAAAGCGTTGTTCCTTTGCTTGTTTTTTTTACCATTTATTTGTAGAGACTTTGTCTCATGTCCATTTACCCCATATTCCTTCATTCAACATGCATCTTTTGCATTTTTAAAAATAATAAAACAAGATTAGGGACCGACCATTTAACTTGAAAAGGGGGGGGGGCTATGTTTTTTTCCCAATATTCTGAAGGAGGCTTTCTGCCCCAAAAATAATGTTAATTTCCAAAAAAAAATATTTTGTCGATACAAGTTGATATAATAAATATTTTTTTTTCTCTCCAGAAAAAAACCATACCCTCCTTTCAAGTTAAATGGTCGGTCCCTTAGTTCTCGAAGATTGAATTTTATGATATTTTCTTTAGTGTGAGTTTAGCGAAAATGGATCGTTTGCGAATAAAATGATTAAATGAATTGGACGATTAAAACAAGGTCGATAATCCTATGCAAATTCGGATTGTAGACTCATTAGGCAGGAAACCTCGTATATGTTAGCACGGAGTACTTTACAATTTGAAAATCAAAATCATGGGTGTCGTAAATGAGCATTTAATTTTTTAAATCTGAATTTGACCTTTAGGCTTTGACCCCTAATTCAATATACACTGTAATTTTTAAT
Source organism: Modiolus philippinarum (assembly GCA_002080025.1). Classification (NCBI taxonomy): domain Eukaryota; kingdom Metazoa; phylum Mollusca; class Bivalvia; order Mytilida; family Modiolidae; genus Modiolus; species Modiolus philippinarum. The sequence goes on from MJUU01018859.1 coordinate 39,664, forward strand.
AAATTGAAGTCATCACTCCAGAAGTTTAACGGTCGACATCACCATCTTGTGGGCCGCTATGGGATATCTGTTTCCCAGAAGACAACACATATTTCCCTTTAAAAGCTTTGTTACCGTATTTGACCTCGCTACCGGATTTGAGATGTTCAACACGGCGGGTGTCTCATAAAAGCAAGAGATGTTTACTCTAACGTTGCGCCTTATCTCACCCATGGTTTTTTTATTGGGTCCGTGCTTTTCATCTTTGTGTGTCTTCATTTTTCTTACCTATCCCGTACTCATGTTATGTCTTTGTTTCTTTGTTTTTCCGATGTTGCCATTGTCCTTGGATTATTCGTTTTAGATGGACGGACGGGTTTTAACTTATTTTTATACCCTGGAACAAGCTTGGTTCGATTTGTTAAGAAATACTCCTGCAATAGCACCACGGAAACTTTTGATTGTGACCTGTACTTTAAGGAAAAAGACCCCGAAAAGAAAAACAATAATTGTATCCCGCTCTTATCTTTTAAACAAAGAAACAGGTGTTGATATGATGACATCTTTTAAAGTTATCCTTCTGAAACAAGATAACAGATGGAGGTACGAACAGACGATAGACATAATTGACACAAGGACCGAGCTTTTCCGAATAAGGAGTCCCCAACCAGCGAAGCAGGGGTGGAATATAACAACAAACAATTCCAAATTTTGTTCTACGAGTTAAAAGTACCACTAGCTACTCGCAAAATTGATATCTTAGCAAGCTTTCTACACTGTAACCCATCCCCCCCATTCACCGACTTAAAATCTATTCTGGTTACTCATCCATGATAATTGGTGCAGGATGTTTGCAGGATTTACCACTTATGATGTTGTAAATTGAATTTTTGGTGGGAAGAATGTATGTATGCTCCAAAAAACTGAACATGGTTTTAACATTGGGCCCTAGAGGAACATACATTTAGAAATCTTCTCCTATGAAACTATTGAGGTAATTTGAACCAAACTTGGCTACAATAGCCCTTATGAGGTGGTGCCTTCCAAAAAGTTGTTTTTCAGGTTAATACCATATTCAAGATGGCTACCAGCAAGGAACTTAGTTGAACATCGGGCTCTTAATGAGCATTTTCAAAGGACTTGTCCCCTGAAACTACAGAGCCAATCCAATAATAGTCCTTGGGTGGTGCCCACAAAAATCCTTTTTCAAGGTTCACACAATTGCAATCATAGAACAAAGGGAAACACATTCGGATGCCTATTTGTCTGAAACTACATTTCCGATTGGAACCGAATTTGGGACAATGCTATTTGAGTGGTCACCTGTGAAAAAGTTTTTTGCAGGTTTACATGTTCCAAAATGATTGCATATATTAAATATAGATTAACATTGGACACTAAGGGACATGCATTCAGAGATCATTTTATCTCAACCCTCAATAACAATCTGAACAAAATTTAATAATGATAGTTCTGGGGTTGTACCTTTCAAGGTTTCTTATTCTTATTAGCATCACCTGGCCTAAGAGGCCATGTGAGCTTTTGCCATTACTTTGCGTCCGTGGTCAGTCGTCCGTCCGTCCGTTGTCCGTCCGTCAACAATGTCAAAAATCACTCCTCTGATACTGCTAGGCCCATTGTAACCAAACTTGACAAGAATAATTCCCAAGGCATGCACTTTCAAAATTGTGTTCGATGAGTCGGCTGATCAAACAACATGGCTGCCATTGCTAAAAAGAAAACATAGGGGTAAATTGCAGTTTTTGGCAAACAACTCGAAACCCGTTAAAATATTAGAAATCTGGCTTATCAAAATGATCAGCATGATGAGATCTATCTACCGGTCAATTTTGAAGAAAATCTTAACCCCATCTCGGTGTTATAGCCCTTTTTCCATATTTTTTTTCTGGAAATTTTGCTTTTTTTTATTTTTTTTATTTCAAAAACTTTAACAGATAGAGGTCAAGTGTGAATTTCAAAAATGTTCAGCATATCAATATCTACCCACTCTTAAATTTTGAAGAAAATAATCCAAAAACCTCTTGTAGGATTTATTGCCCTTTTTTTTCATAGCATTTTAAAAATTATCATATTTTTCGTCTTTTATTCCCAAAACTATACAAGATGAAAGTTAAGTGTAAATTGAAAAAAAAAATTGCAGTGCTGTGGCGACTTCAAAACTGGTGTTGAAAATTGTTCGTTGACCGCAATTTTCAAAATGGCTGACAAAAAAAGCGGGAAAATTAAACATTGTCCGATTTCGATTAAATTTGATTTCGAAATAGATATTGATGTTAGGAATTCAAAACCAAAGTTAAAAATTGTTAGTTGACTGCCATTTTCAAAATTGTTGTCAAAAAGGCGGGAAAATTCATCAATGTCCTATTTCAATGAAATTTGATTTCCAAATAATATTGATGTTTCGACTTCAAAATGATGTTGAAAATTGTTCATTGACCGCCATTTTCAAAATGACTGCGAAAAAAGCGGGAAAATTAAACATTGTCCGATTTTAATGAAATTTGATTTCAAAATAGATATTTATGTCACAGCTTCAAAACTGATTTCGAAAATAGTTCGTGCGCATCCATTTTCAAAAAAATGGCTTGAAAGGAAGACAGTAAAATACAACATTGTCAGATTTCAATGAAATTTGGTTTCCAAATAGATATTGATATTGTAACTGAAAAATGTGGTATTAAAAATTGTCGTTGACAGCCAATGGTTTCGAAAGTGGTCCAAAGCAAGAACGTTTTTTTTTCAAAAAAGCCCAACACAGAAATGTAGTAAAACTTTATCAGACTTTAGATACAGTTCAAGATTTTTTGTGTTCGAGCTACTAAAGTTTGAGAGACTGAAGTTCAACTGTATAACTTACAATGTTAGCTTGATTGTGGCAACTGAAAGCTAGGTGAGCGATACAGACTAATGGGAGCCTCTGGTGTTCGTATCTTATCTAAAACGCTTTGATATCATCCTGCATTTAGATTGTCGAATTTTAGTCTTTCGTTAACTTTGTTAGGCAAGATAGATCGTTCTTCACCTCACTTGGATTGTACCAATAATATTAGCCATGATATTTGACCCTGAATAACATAAAATGCAACCATCCCTGACCTTTATGACATCTATATTATAATGGGATATTTGTAACTGTTTCCAGTGATAAGTGATTCATCCATTCCGCTATATTGAATTTCCAAAATCACTTATCGTCTACTGCACTATGATTATTCGTAAAGTTCAGGAAAAATCAGAAACCAGAATTTTTTTTTAACAATTGAAAGATATTGTTTTGACTCATTCTATGAAGTTTTATCGAGAATTTTGCATAAGACGTTAAAATAGATTGAAACTTCTGTTCATAAAGCTTATTACCTCCCCTACTTTAATCAATTATCCCTTTCTGTTTAACCCCTATTTTTAAGTTAGACATCCAAAAAAAGTGTATTGATGTATATATTAGGACTATTTGATGTATATTACAAGTTGTGGTAATTAAAGGACAAATTCTGTATGAAAAATAAAACCTATATAATACAGCTATTTTTGAATCATAGCAAACAAGCGATTAAAATACACCTACTCAGGACTTCAAATTTTACAGGATTATTAGTCACCAAATGTACTAGATCATAGCGATTTATTTGACCAATGTCGGACTGAGACTTTTTGAATAAATACCATTTAAACATATTTGAAATTAAAGCGGGTGTTTTTTTGAGGATTTTGCATCCACAAGATCTCCCATTAATTGTATAACAGTGTTGAATATTTTAAGTTCCATAATTCCTACAAAATTTGAGGAATTACAATAGCGATGCGATATGATTTAGTACATAAGGTGACAAACAATCCTGAAAAAATAAGAACGAAATACGAGTAACAGTTTCTAAGGAGTTTTGACATACGCGCGGACGGACAGAAGGACGTAGACCATTACTAGGTCTCACCTTCGCGGTGGGACAAAAATTAAATCCGTGCAAAATAATCTTTTCAACCGACCTTTCTTGATAGAATCATGTTTAGGAATAATAATGATTCTACGAAAGATGGTTACATTGGTGCTAACTTGATTGAATTTCAAATTTCAGCACCAAGAGCAAATAATACATTTAAAATAAAGCTGATTTTCAAACTCATAAACCTACGAAAATTCCACAAAAAAATCTGATGTCAAGAGTCCAACGATTCGAAATAGGGTGAAAATCAAACCGATCTTCCAGAGTAAAAATCCCTCAGGATACACTATGTCGAGTTAAGGAGTGAGCTCTGGTGCGTCGAAAAGTAAATTAAGCGTCTCTCGCAGTGCATTAGTTTAACAAGGTAATTTTTCAAGGCTGGTTTGTGTACTTAGGAATACATTATTTTGTTGTTACCTTAGGAATTTTAAAGAAATTGAGACAGCAATAGTTAAAGTTCAATACACGACAGGAGATACAAATACCCACCTGGCATTTGATGAGATGCTAAATCACGGTTTTATAATAAGTGCTGGAGTCCGTTCAGGAGTTCCAAAAATTGGCATACTAATAACAGATGGTAATTCGAGAGAACCACAGAAAACTCTTGAAAGGGCAAATACAGCAAAGGAAAAACTCGGGATCACACTGTTTTGTATAGGTATGTTTTAATTACACTACATAAAACGAGATCATTAAAAAATCTGTCGTCAAATATAATACAAAACATGTTCATAGTAATAGTCTTTACCATATGCAAATGATTTTGCTTTCTTTTGACCATATGGAATGATTTCAACTGATTAGCCAGACTTCCATAGTATAAATAAATTTCTCAAATGAATACCAAAGCTACAACCCAAAATCATAAATCTAGAATACATGGCAATATAAGGAGCATATACAGACAGAGAATATAAATGATGAAGATGATGAAAACAAACGGAACATAATACAAACGCCACTAAAATTAAAGCAATAAAGGTATGAACCTCTGAAAACAGATACAAATAACAGAATAAAGAAGAAACTGTAAATTTATTTCATGCATATAGCCACTTCGACACTTATGTCTCATAAAACCAAAACAGTGGAAATCCAGAATCGAAAGTGGAATAATAGCTGATGTAGAACAAATAATTAAATTGATCTAAAATGAAAACAAAAATCAGCTAAAGACAGGGCTTTGCATGAGGCAGATAATCCTATTTTAGAAATTATAAATTTCCAAAAATTAATAAATGTATATCAATTATTCTTCATTGCATTTGAACATGTGCGCCTGAGATGTAACTGAAGATTCAATCTTAGCTGTTACATTTTCAACGTTTACGTAAAAAAGCCTTTTCTTTACTTTTGTAAGGAAAATCAAATTTTTATAATTTCGCAAGGGAGTTACATTTTTCATTCTCTGTTCATCATTGGTAGATATTATAAAATTGAGATTTTCTAATGCTGCGTTATTGAAATATGATGTTAATTGTTTGTCTGGTTTCTCAGAACATTTAACTTACAACACTAAAACGTCTTATGAAAACTTTCAAATATACATCTCACACTTATACAAAACTTTGATTAAATTACTGTAAATATTCTTGTGATATAAATAACTAAATACCGAAGTTACTGTGAATTTAATTTCGGCAGATGCACATTTCGACAACTTATGTCTCCTCAGTGCAGATAAAATCTAAACGTTTGGAAGACCATAAACTCAAAGATGTGTAAAAACTGATAGAGAACAAATAACCAATATGATCTAAATGTAAAGCCAAAAAAAAGTTTTCAACAAAATTTCCAAAAATTTTGATATTGTTCCAAATATAATCGGCTTTCGGGTCAGCACCGAAGTACTGACTACTGGGCTGGTGAATACCCTCGGGGACTAATAATCCACCAGCAGTGGCATCGACCCAGTGGTAACAAATAACGAAATACCGAAGTTACTGTGAATTTAATTTCTGCATATGCGCATTTCCACAACTTATGTCTCCTCAGTGCAGATAAAATCTAATCGTTTGGAAGACCATAAACTCAAAGATGTGTAAAAACTGATAGAGAACAAATAACCAATATGATCTAAATGTAAAGCCAAAATCAGCTAAGGACAGAGCTTTGCATGAGGGAGATACTCCTAAAGTAAAAGAAAAACTGCACTGACAATTGTGTTTGGATAAAACAGTAAACAGGAACCACATAGGCATCCGATTATTGAATTTTTTACCAAAAATGTCTTATGAGTTGGAATGGAATAATAATGAATGGCAAGGGAATTTTATTATTTTTATTGTGAAAATTATGATACATTGCGTTACAGAATATTTGAAAGTTAAATTTAGAATTGCATTCTTTTTGTTATGTTGACATGGGATAAGTATATTTTGTACAGTAAAATATGTTTTCATTTTGGTTTCAACCATTTCAGTATTTTGCACGTCTGTGTGTTTAAATAAAGTTCAACTTTGGAAATGTTTTCTGTACGAATCGTAATTTGTGCGATGCTTTTCTGTTTATAATAAAGTTCCGCTTTTGATTATTTTTTTACTAATGTTTTTTTTTCTTTTGTTTTTTGTTTTGTTTTGTATGTTTTTTTTTGTTTCATGATGATCATAATTATTAGAAAATTAGAGAAATGAATCGATAAACGCGAATTGGAAGTACAATTCATACACTTTTTTCCAAAATACGTGAAAATAAACGAAAGGGTGGATTTTTTTTGTATGTCTTATCAATTTGCTATAAATAACCAATTAACAGGTAGCAAATACTCATGCGGGGAAAACAAATCGTTTTATATTCTCTCTGAAATTCTTGATGTAAACAGGAACGTAAATGTTTTCAATATTTATATACTGCATGTAACAACGGAAATAGAATACCGAAGGAACAAAGGAGTGGTATTCATTAAAATCGAAGTCTAAAGACATGACCAAAACGTAAATACAGAAAAAAATGACGTTAGACAGCTAAAAAAACACAGAAATAAAAACATAAGTTTCAAAACCAAAGCACTGACAGAGTGAAATTATCAATATTATATAGCATCACGGTCACTATCCCACTCATAAAAAACGTATTTTGAAAGATACTTACGCACTTTATTTGATCGGAAGCACACAGCTCATTTAAATGGACGTTTATTGGTATGTAACTTCATGATGACTTCAATATGAAAAACAACAAGTGTGGACCCAAAATGATGTCTCGCCCGTCCCTGCTTGATCGCAAAATTGATGTGAAAACTCAAACTGCCTAAATCAGAAAACTTAACATGTTCACTAGACTGTGAAATTAGATTTACTGACAAAAGCAATATATCAGCCTGTCACATATCGCCCAAAACCAAAATTCCAAATATAAATGACCTACCACTGATAGATACTGAAAAACCAAACATGTTCACTAGACATGAAAATGAGGTCAAGGACTAAAGCCAAATAGCAGGCTGTCATCTTCCATCGCAGACAAACCCATATGCCAAATAATATTGAACTTACATTAATAGATACTAGGAAACTTAACATGATCATTGGACCATGAAATTGAGGTCACAGACAAAAGCAATATAGCAGACTGTCATGTACTATGAAAGACCAACATATAAACCAAATATCATTGACCTACCACTTATAGTTACTGAGAAAATGACCTAATCAAAAAAACTTAACATGCTCACTAGACCGTGACATTGAGATCAAGGACAAAAGCCATATGACATACTGTCATGTACTACCTTAGACCAACTAACATACCAAATACCATTGACCTACCACTTATAGTTACTGAGAAACTAAACTTAGCACTTAAATTTAACATGTTCATTGGACCGTGAAATTGAGGTCACAGACAAAAGCCATATAACAGACTGTCATACTCAAGACCAACATACATACCATATATCATTGACCTACCATTTATAGTTACTGAGAAACTAAACTAAAAACAAAAAAACTTTACATGTTCATTGGACCATGAAATTCAGGTCACAGACAAAAGCCATATAGCAGACTCCCATGTACTACTCAAAACCAACCTATATACCAAATATCATTCACCTACCACCTATAGTAACTGAGAAAATGACCTAATCACAAAAACTTAACATGCTCACTAGACCGTGAAATTGAGGTCAAGGACAAAAGCCATATAATATACTGTCATGTACTACCTTAGACCAACTTACATACCAAATACCATTGACCTACCACTTATAGTTACTGAGAAACTAAACTTAGCACAAAAACTTAACATGTTCATTGGACCGTGAAATTGAGGTCACAGACAAAAGCCATATAGCAGACTGTCATGTACTACTCAAGACCAACCTATATACCAAATATCATTGACATACCACTTATAGTTACTGAGAAAGTGACCTAATCACAAAAATTAACATGAAAGTTTACGCCATCGACGCCGCCGCCGTCATACTTTGTACGCATATGTCTCGCTTTCTGCGACTTTCGTCCCGGGCGAGACAATAAAAGCGTTGTTCCATTGCTAGGTTTTATCATTTATTTGTGGAGAGATTGTCTTAAGTTCATTTACTCCATATCTTTTCGTTGATTAATAATGTCCATCACGCGACCACTGTAGCAACCGTTAATGATACAACGCCACCTAATGATATCAATATCATTTGGCGTTGCGGGCGCAACGCTAAATGATATAATTCATATCATTAAGGATCTCCCATATCGCCTGCTAATAATACAAAACCGCTAATGATTCAATTTATTGCATTTAGCGTCGACGCATCGCCGCTAAATGATACAACCAAAATCTTATGAAAAAGTGGAAAAAAGAGCTACCACAACCGCTAATGATATAAAATTTTTCTAACAATTTAGAGTTACTTATAAAGTTAAGCACATAATCATGTGCTCAGAAGAGCATTTAAATGCAGATACTTTTTTTAAATGGGCCTTTTGCCACTAGAAACAGAAAAGGGGCGGGAAAATAAAAGAAAGCTTAGAATCGGATTGAATTTTACAGGACGGTAATGTAGCAAGCGTGAAACCATTTGTGTTCTTTTAATTCTCAAAATGGCGATTGCTGCCATAGATACGGAAGGGGGGTTAAAAGTGCTCAGAGTTGGATGAACTCATGTCTGTTATTGAAGTATTTAAAAGAAAAAGGAAATAGAAACGGAAAATGGCCGAAAAAATCAAAAAGCTTAGAATGGGTTGAAATTCTACTGTAAGGTTATGTAGCAAGTTTGAAACTCATATGAGCTCTTTAAATTTTCAAGATGGCGATTGTTGCTATAGATACAGAAAAGACAGGAAATTCAAAGGTCTCAGAGTTGGATGACAATTAACTGCGGGTTTTCTTGAAAGTTAAGAACTCATATCTATTTTTGAAATTTTAAGAAGTAAAATAAACGGATATCTCGGAAACTAAAGAACGACGAGAAAACTAAAAGCGCTCCATATTGGACAAAACTTTGCATACAATTTGTTAAGAAAGTATAAACTTATAGTGGGTATAAAATTTTTTTTAAAAAAAGCTGACGTTGGCATGATGGGAATAGAAACAAATGGGAAATTTCAAAACCTCGAAACTATGTGTAACTTTGCAATAACATTGTGTGACATGTGAAAATGGACCCAAATGTAAATTATCCAAATATGGCACTTTTCCCAAGGTTGAGAGTTCCACACTTCAGGTCTGCCAAAATAGAAACTTGCTTTGTATACTTATGTTTTTGTTTTTTTGGACAATGAAATTGACTGAAAATAAAAATTTTGTATTGCATAATTCGTTGTCCTTTGCAAACAACGAGTAGATCCGATAAGTATTTTGGAGCTTATTTATATTTTGATTTATGCACCAATATTTCTAGAAAAGTGGGTAGTTGATTAATTTATTTGTTTATAATTCTACAGTCCTAAAGTAGATTGCTAGACGATTTTGTAAAACAGTGTTCATCTAGAAATATTCTTGCAATCCTTTTTAGCTCACCTAGCCTAAAATGCCATTACTTTGTATCTGTCGTCCGTATGTCTGTGAACAATTTCAAAAATCTTCTTCTCTGAAACTGCTTGGCCAAAGATAACGAAACTAGGTCTGAATCATAAATAGGGTATGCAGTTTAAAATTGTGTTCGATTAGTCCAAAGATCAAACAAAATGGCTGCTGTTATTAAAAATACAACATAATAGTACATCGCTGTTTTTGCAAATAAATCGAAAAACTTTACAAATATAAAAAATTGGGCACAAATAAAACGATCAGCATGGCAAGATCCACATGTCCTGCAATTTTGATGAAAATCTGAAAATCTGTCTTTGAGTTTGCCCTTTTTCCTTAAAATTTTCAAAATATAAAGATATTTTATTTTANATTGTGTTTCGCAAAAGATAAAACTCCTTCGAAAGGATATGATGAATAAAATTTTCAAAAAATTTAAATAGTTTTAGTCATGTTTATAGACAGAGTTTAAACTGCAGACTAAAAATCTAACTTTTCAAGCCCTAAATATGTTAAAATTCATTAAAATTGTGTTTCGCAAAAGACAAAACTCCTTCGAAAGGATATGATGAATAAAATTTTTAAAATATTTCAGTTGTTTTGGTCATTTTTATAGACAGATGTTAAACCGCACACTAAAAACCTAACTTTTCAAGACTTAAATATGTCAAAATGCATTAAAATTATGTTGTGCAAAATAGAAAACTCCTTTTAATGAATATGATGAATAAAATTTGCAAAAAAATATTGTTTTGGCCATTTTCAAAGATTGAGTCCCAAACGCAGACTTTGTATTATGCAGTTTAGATACCCAGTTCTCATTCGCAAATACATGTAAACGATTTAAATTGAAACAAAATACAGCATTCGTAATTTAATCAAACTGTTTCTTTATATTCGAAAAAGATGTATCTAACAACCTGTAAGCACACGAGAATAATATTATGTTTATTCGTTTTGCCTTAAAATTCCAAATATTTACGTATCCGTCATACGTGATTTACTGATTGATACAACACGTAATTGACGGATGCGATCAGTAAAATACGTTTACATCCGTAAAATACGTTTACATCCGTAAAATACGTACACATCCGTTATTCATGGATCCGTCATCGATCAGTGAAAAATCAGTCATCAATCAGTCAAAAATCCGTCATCAATCAGTCAACAATCCGTCATTAAGTAACGGCTTCTGATACAAGGACTGTATTGCCCTTTTTTCATGGAATTTTCAAAATTTTCATATTTTTCTTCTTTTATTTCAAAAACTAAAGAAAATGAAGGTTAAGTGTAAATTGATAAAATGTTTGCGATGCTGTGTGGATTTGAAAACTGGTGTTTGAAATTGTTTGTTGATCGCCATTTTCAAAATGGCCGCCAAAAAAA